>JAPYKE020000204.1:0-171759 GCA_028554795.2 Sinohyriopsis cumingii
ATACTGTGTTTCAACAGACTTGTGAGGATAACATCGCGATGTTCCTTTGTCTTGTTTTACAACTCTATCAGGATTCTCTTCTCAATTGCACAAATGAATGAATGAAATTCATTACATAATACAAGGCTTAACTGTGTTATTTTCAGCGAATACCCACATTCAAGTCATTATAATACATAAAATCATCTAAGATCGGTGAATTCAATGGATTCTCGTAACTCATATGAACTAAAGTAATGTATGAAATCTTAGAATACCCAGTTCCTACACAAACAAGATGACAAATTCAAACAATTCTTCAATTTATATAAAGAAGATCATTGTACGAATTCAGATTTCTGAACCCAACACAGTCATACGCATGACAAGATTACTGATCTACGAATTCAAATGAATACATTCATGCAAATATAAACGAACTACATGAAACTGACGCAGATACCATGTGGTTTCAGGCTTTGATTGCTTCCACTGCCAAAATTGTGTCCGTTGAATTTCCAGACATTCGGTCTCTTTGATCAATGTTTTATGAGAGAATTTTGTCCAAATTCAGTCTCAGAGTCCCTTATATTTTCACCCTTGCAGGAAAATTGCAGGCTGGCTAGATTTATTTCGATTAGGGCAATTTAACCCCAAGGACTTTTGTGTGGGAACCACACCCCTTATTTAGCGTGACCAATCAGGATTAACTTTATTTTCCACCTTTTATAACATGGCACCAAAATCAAAAGTTAACCATCCATTTTCTAATCGTCTAATGGCTAAGTAAACGAAGCCTTAATTAAGAATCACTTCCTCTCCCGCCACAGACATTATAAATCTTTACAGTATTGCGATTTAACAAGCACCTGTCCCCATTAATCTAATCAATTGTTCTCTGTAACCAAGTTAATGTGCTCTTCATAGATCAAAATAAATCTGCATCCTTAGAGCCAAATTACTTGCAGATGCTTGCTATCTATATAATCAGTCTGAGTTCAAAAATTTCCCCAACATATGTCTATCAAACTGTACATAACTTTTCAACCCCACTGATGCTTGTAAGTGGTGTCGATAACACTACTTTACTTCCCGGCGACATATACGTGTGTATAATCCACAACTTGAATTCCTTGTGCTGCATAGATTAATTCCCCATTACTGCTATGTTCATTGAACGTTGATTGATTATCATGTACGAAGTTTACACATCTTTGATTATCATAACAAATGACACGCTGTTTACTCAATATTTCAATACAAGTCTGGAACATAATAAGTTAAATGTAGACACCCGGAAAGGGCTTTCCCACACTTTAAGACATGTGGGAAGTTAAGATAAACAAATATGGATTCCCATTCAGATGTGAGCAAGTTTGAAGGGTGTAATGCTAGCTATAAAGAAGAATGTAATGTATCAATCTTACTCTTAAAAAATGGATCAGTTATTGATGTTAGTCCAGCTTCAACATCAGATACAAGCAATTTTGAATGAGACAACAAGGATCATACTGATGCACTAGTAGTCAGCTTAGCAACCAGCCTCAGTATTCTTAGCAGTTGAATGGTAACACTCAGCAGCAGTGAGGCTCACAAAACATTAGAGTGGGTGAACTAAGCAGTGGTTGTAGAGAGAGCAATCCAAAATTTCAGAAAAATGAGTTAAGTAGCTGAGGGTTGTGTGCACCCTGCATTCATGTACGTGATAGGGACTACGAATAAACCTTATAACAAGAAATTTCTACAAGGGAATCAAAATCTCTGACATTATGTGAAAATAAAATAATCCAACATTAGGATTGCTGTACTAATTTTATACAAGACACATCATCGTATTCAGAAACAATGAAAAAATACAGTGAAATTGTTAAAGCATCACAAATGAACCATTCTAAGACAGAAATATTTTCAACAGGGAAAATAAATCGAGAATTTACCTTGGACTCCCACCAGAACCTTTAAAAACAACAAGTAAAAGAATTAGGAATAACAACCACATAAAAATGAATTTACAAAACTGTACTCAAATTTGAAAAAGCATACATAAATGAAAAAAGGGCATTTAAACCGCTTAGGATACAAATACGTAGTTATATGACTCAGTATCATTGTGAAGTATCGAATTTTGAAGTACTGAAAATTTAAAGTTGAATGCATTTAGCAATTGAAGTCTTATCACAGTTAAGCCAGGAAAGTCTTTGTGAACGGTCACTCTGAACTTTCATCGTTCATTTCCCACCATGTCAGTGTAAACTTCAAAGGAACAATATTTCCGAACCAGTGAAATTGACGGGGGTATCTTAAACAGTCTTTAGAAGTAAACCTTTGAGCTACCGACTATAACTACTTGGTAGGAACCTATGTCCACTTATCATATTTTCAAAGGGAAAATTGTCACGCACTGTCATACATAGATTCTGAGCTGTCTAAATCTGATCAAAGCAATTATTTCTTTGAGAAAGATAAGGGACCCTTGCCTACGACTAGGTAGAATAAATTAGGGCGTACACTTTAGAGCAATCTGACTTTAAAGTGTCGACCCTAGTGTAAATTCTTTAGTCTGGAAATTTCCTACAAGAGGAAACTTTGTCTCGACACCGTGGAAGCCTAAAGATTAGTGCTTTCCTCGTGAAACAAGAAAGGGACCAGTGGTCGTTGTATCAAAGGAAAGGCATGTTTAGTGCTAGGATGCAGAAGTCCTGAAAGAAAAGCAGCGACGAGGAACAACTTTTGGAGATAAGGACGAGACAGTCTGAAGACCAGACTATGGGAAAAGAAAAAAAGAAGAACGAGGTCATAGAAAAAGGACCAGGAAGTCCATAAAGAGCTGTTAGGATGAACTAGGAGACGTTGATATACGGCCAAAGTGAATGAAGGTGATGCAATCAATCATGGCTATTGCGCTCTTTCACCTCTCGTTATGATGATGTGATAAATCCAAATTGGACACACCTGTTAAATTCTGCCTATATAATCTGACTTGAATTTGAATTACCGTTAATTTGTTCTGATTCAATTTGTTATTTTCTTGTCAAAGGGGGCTCGTATTGTTTTATTTCTTCCTAGTATTCTCGTTCAGTTCTCTGTTGAAATTCCATTCTTCTTTAACTCCCGCCTGGCTATAATATCGAGAGAGGTCATAATTTGGAGAACTTAAAAAATTTGATAGTTATCAACTATATGATATTGATGTTATGAATATTTAGTCTGCATTGTTTGTTTGGTAGTTGGGTTTTTTAATTTCAATTTAAGCTAACAATAATATAATATTGTGTGTTGTACTTGACCTTCTCCAAAATCAAGTTCATTTTCTATTCACCTGAATTATTGATTTTGTTTAAATTTTATAAATGATACGTACCTAAAATACACTCAATGTGTATGGGTTTAATATTAGGATCATTATTAACATAATTACACATTTATTTGAGTTTGGGTCTAGGTTGTTGGAATTTCCCTATCAATATACATGTACCTGGCCTACCTGATATATTCCACATTATAAAGTTAATAACAGACCTTCTAATTATAACTAAGATTTTATTTTGTAAACATTAAGACGTTTCTATAGGGTTAATTTTCATCAGGTAATAGTCTTAGAAAATCCTAATTGTGACCCGAGGTCAAGTACGGGACTATATTATCTTAGCTTTCTAGAAATTATTAATTTGTGCTGTTAGATCTTAGCAGAATCAGTTGCATTATGTTGCATCCTGTGATTCATTTTTGGGGGAATTTGTTTATGCAAATTACTTAATTCAAGTGATTCTTCTGTGGAATTACTAACTGCTCTTCAAAAATAACATTCATGGAAATAGAGACTTGAATTTTTAGTGAAATTTCAAATAAGGAGTTATGTCTTGGATTGTATTATTGTGATCCAACAAAGGACTGTTGACACATCATCACTACATGGACCATCATGACTACATGGACCAGCATAGGCACATCATCGCTACATGGACCAGCATAGACACATCATCGCTACATGGACCAGCACAGGCACATTATTACTACATGGACCAGCATAGACACATCATCACTACATGGACCAGCGCAGGCACATCATAACTACATGGACCAGCATAGGCACATTATTACTATATGGACCAGCATAAACACAATATCACTATATGGACCAGCACAGGCACCTCATCACTACATGGACCAGCACAGGCACATCATCACAACATGAACCAGCATAGACACATCACTACATGGACCAGCGTAGACACATTATCTCTACATGGACCAGTGCAGGCACATCATCACTACATGGACCAGCATAGACACATCACTACATGGACCAGCGTAAGCACATTATCACTACATGGACCAGCGCAGGCACATCATCACTACATGGACCAGCACAGGCACATCATCACTACATGGACCAGCACAGGCACATCATCACTACATGGACCTGCATAGACACATCACTACATGGACCAGCGTAGGCACATTATCACTACATGGACCAGCGCAGGCACATCATCACTGCATGGACCAGCGTAGGCACATCATCACTATATGGACCAGCATAGACACATCACTACATGGACCAGCGTAGGCACATTATCTCTACATGACCAGCGTAGGCACATCAATGACTTCTGCAATGGATTTAACTTGGATCTCCACTGATAAAGTTATAGGATAACAAAATCTTTGACAGGAATAAATTATCCATGGATAGCCATACCTGCACATTGGTCTGCAATAAAGCTATCAACATTCTCTGGAATTTACCCAAAAAGGGAGCAAATAACACCCTAGGACCAACCTTCATTTGTTAGAAAATACTTTTTGAAGAAAAAACTAGAACAGAATAGAACTGGGATCTAAAATAAGGGAAATAGAAAAGTATGGAAATATGTCAATACATAAAAAAATAAAGAATTTGAAGAAAACAAGGCAAACAGTAGAATCTCAAAACTTCAATCACATTCTGAAACTAGTATGGAAAAATCTTAGCCAAAAAAAATAATGCTTAAATACAAGCAAAACTATTAATAAGATTATATGATGCATGGGGAAGGGAGGGAATCTGCTTTTATAAGGAAAGTACAAAGAAATGGAACCAACATTTTCTCTGTATAAGAACCAGCAGGATGATAAAATGTGTGTTATAATCCAATGTGAATTACAGAAGACGAAGAACACAACTATACAATTGTCTTAACACAGAGTTTTGGACAAGTAAAGACAAACCACCTGATTAAAGTATGGCTGAAAGACATTTGGACAAGTAAAGACAAACCACCAAATTAAAGTATGGATAAAAGGCATTTGGACAAGCAAAGACAAACCACCAAATTAAAGCATGGATACAAGAAGGATATATATATATATATATATATATATATATATATATATATATATATATATATATATATATATATATATATATATATATATATATATATATATATATATATATATATATATATATATAATGCATGTAACAGAATAGAATGAGCAAATTAGGAAAGCAATTTGTAGCTCGGCCATATTAAAATGAAGACAACTAATTCATGCAACTTTTCAGGGGAATTTAAATGACTGAGGCAGTTACATCAACAGGGTTGCTACATGTAAATAGAACACCAAAACACTGTAAATATCACCCAAATAATTTGTTTTAATCAAAAGTGAGAAAAACATAGAAATGAGTAGATATGGAAACCAATTTGTACTTAAGTTCAACCAAACTTAAGAAAATTAATTCAAGTCAGAGGAAGGACAGTTATATATATATATATATATATATATATATATATATATATATATATATATATATATATATATATATATATATATATATATATATATCTTTAAGAGGTAGGTGTGTTTAATGGCTTAAGTTTTATTACCACCATAATTTTACTACCAACGTGTTTAAATTAAATCCATGCCAAACCACCTTTGGTTCCATTACTAAATTTTAATATGACTATTTTACAATCCAACTCATGAACTGAGCAATCTTAATCAATTTTTTTTATCACCAAATAGAGATATTTCTCCATACATGTACTACCATATTTTCAATCAAGTCACTACAAGAAATGCTTTAAATCTTTCTTAAGACCTTTGCCTCAAAAGATATAACAGTACTGACCATGTTTTCAGTCCCAAAGCATGACAGTACATTTAAATCCATAAAAACCCAAAATAGAAAAAGTCACCGTACCAAGTTATAGAAAAAGTCACTGTACCAAGTTTTCCATCAAGTTCAACAAAAACATTTTCAGTCCATTTCACGATATCAAGCCTGAAAGGTATAAGTCTTCAACCATGTTTTCATTCATGTCCATGCAAAGAATCATTTCAATTCATCTCAGAATATCAAGCTAAAGTAGTATATAGAAGAAAAAAAATAAAAATAAAGGAAGATACAAATAATTTAAAAAAAGACATGCATGCATTAACACTGTGCAACACACACACACATACATTTGTTTTTACTTAGAAGTACTGTATCTCTATATGGGAATGTCTAAGACAAGATTTGATTTGGAAAACTAAATCCCCTGCAAGAAAAAAGGAGTAAAGAATGTACAACAAATACCACAAGCACCACATCATGAGGACAAAAGTAACAAAACTTAACAGACCTTTTGGAAAAAGGTCACTTATTGATTTAAAAGGGGAAAAGACAAGGATTCCAGCCAAACAGGATCATGCATGAAGGGAAATGAGAATGATCTAGAAATCTATTCTGGATTAGCCATATAACAAAATAAATGGAAACTAACATAAAACAAAGAAAAATCTTGATTCAAAATATGCTTTCCAACTTTTTTTTATTTTGTAGATAAAATACCCAATTATCAAATAATGGTCAGGGATAAACGGTGACAGTGACATAAAAGCCTTTAATATTAGAAAATATTAGGGAGTGTGCCTAAAGCTGTATGTGCTGTGATGAGGATGTGTGGTGTCCAGGGGGCATCCATAAAGCTGTATGTGCTGGGATGGGGATGTGTGGTGTCCAGGGGGCATCCATAAAGCTGTATGTGCTGGAATGGGGATGTGTGGTATCCACAGATAAGGAGTTTACAGAGCTAAACTCTGAACAGGGAATTTCATCTACAAATTTTCACATTCATTAAATTTCTGTTTCCAAATTTCTCATTATAAAATCAGATGAGCTCTTCCTGTAAATTTTAAGTTTAGGTATTTGGGCTTTAAATTATTTATCTTAAGTATTAAGTTATCTCAGATTCTTAACTATTTACAAGTGAGCCAATTTGTTGCATGAAATAGGAATTCATGACACTTCAGAATCTATGGAGAAATACCTGATAAGTTATTATACATAACAACTAACAGAACTCAATATTATTATTGCTATTATTATCATTATTATTTACCACTCCGGTGGCCTAGTGGTTAGAGCGTCCACCTAGGATGCAGGAGGTCATGGGTTTGAACCCCAGCCAAGTCATACCAAAGACTAATATAAAGACGGTACAAACAGCTGCCTCACTAGGTGCTCAGCATCAATAGGTTAGTGTTAGGACTGTTTAGCCTGGTGTCAGGATAATGTGACTGGGTGGGACATCATGCTACATGTCTGCAGCATGTTGTCCCTGTGCTAGACATCACTATAAACTGTCATACTGCAGACATGAAAGCGATATGACTGAAAAATTGTTAAGCTACATTAAACATCCAAATCACACACATTATAATTATTATTATTATTATTATTATTATTATTATTATTATTATTATTATTATTATTAGATTGGAATTATATTTCTGAGTTTAGAAATGAACTTGTAAATTCCAAACAGAATACTTCTTTTAAGATCACCATGACAAAATAAATATGAGAAGATACCTATTGGTAGATTAAATTTTCCAGCTTCAAGTTTTGGAAAGTCTGAAAATCATAATACAAAAAACATACTGAAACAGATTATACTGGATGTAACAGTGGAGTTTTGTTTCAAATTCCCATTCAGATGCAAAAGGACTGCTGCTTTTCTGACCAAAAGTAATTTTACAGGAAACCAAGATAATACCATTTTACAACCATGCTGGATTTAAGATTGGCACCAGTTTTATTTAGAACTAACTAAATATCATAAGACATCTTTTAGTGTAAACCCATGTCAATGTCGCTTTCAGTTAAGGAGTAGAAAGAATTTCAAGATGGCTATCCAGGTAGCCATATTGGAGCTCTCATCTGTTTCACTTTAACCAAACATATATCATAACAAGTCTTCAAGTAAACAATCCCAAGTCAATAATATCAATCCATCCATGAAGAGTAGAAATAACAATATTTTTAAAATGGCCCCCAGCCATATTAGTTGTCAGTACTAACTAAGTGGTCTACATCTATCAATTTTGGTATTGTGTACATGTACTGTATGCAATGCCTTTAGGCATTTTCAATACAAATTACATTGCATTTAACTCAGCTTTGAAGTCCTTATTTTGGTTCAGTGACTTCAAAACAAAGTTTCATTCCATAATATTTGACTCCATTTTCTTGGTTACAAGATTTCAGTCATTAGACAGACGTGGCTAAATTACTAAACCCAGTCTAAATACACTTTTGTACATCTTTTATTGGCTAAGAATTTATGTGAACTTCTCAGAAAGGCCAATTTGGTTAAATATCATAACTTGTTGGTACACTAGAAACTTTGAGTCATGTTTACCCCGACCCAGAGTATCCCCAGTTGAAACATATAATCAAGGTAATTCTGACAAGCCATTGTTTGATGTTAAACATTGCCGCAGGCTAGCACTAACGTTACGTAAGATTGCCGTAGTTAGAAGTGGACAGCCGGACATCGGAGTTCCGAAGTCACAGATAACCAATTATCACCTTGGTGTGGGAATGTTTCCCACGATCTATCAAAAGAAGTTGCCTGAAGGAGTGGGAGTGTCTTAACTTTTTTCCCTGCAAACAGACAGACAGGTTGCACTGGCCGCTAAGACGATTGGACAGGGTCACAGCGCCAACCAATCAGAATCGAGATAGGGGAGAGGCCTTGATTTGGGTAGAATGATATCTCCGCGTCTTCCGGCAAGAGTTAGTTCGCTGAGAGAAATTACCCAGAGAAGAGGTTAGCGTAACTCCGAATAGCCATTCGGTATTGACGGGAAAATCTTAGAGCAGGAAATTCTAAGTACAGAGAGCTTCAAACAAGGTCAGTAGGATATTTGTTCGGTCTTTGTGGAATGCGACTGCATTTTAACTATAGGTCGTATGTAGACGTTATCATTACTAGAATCGTAGTACGAAGAATGACTTTGTTTTGTTAATATGTTTGCATATTTTGAAGAAATGAGTTGATATTTGTAAAGAATTATATAGCTTGCTAGCCGTCGTAAGAGTTAAAATTGTAATTCGCTATGTGGGTATTTTATAGTAGACTAACACATGTGTTCATATGATTATAGATTTTGCCATTGTTGAATATTTGTAATGTACAGTCATGCGTCTGATTGTTGTCAGATTGTAGTACGATGAGATTAAATATATATATGTATATACTGACGTGACGCAATGCATTGATGTCTGTATAACAATTCGCTGATACCGTGTTATTACGCCATTGTTTACCCTGCAAGAAGTGTGTGCGAATTTCGATGTGTGTGCATGCGTGACCGAAACAGTGATAGCTTATCTGATGATGAATGGTCGATATAGTGTGAGGTGAGATTCCATAAAACATATGTTAACGCCTTGTGGTTTTTCACAGGAAGCTTTGAGGGACAGACCAGTTACAGTTTGGTCCCGTAGTCTCAGATAGAGAGACGGAGGAAAGGGGAAGAAAGGAGAGAAGAAAGGTGAAGTTGAAGTCTGGGAGTGAAATTGGAGGAGGAGATAGTAGAGAGAGAAAGGAGAAGAAAGGAGAAGTTGAAGTCGGGGAGCGAAATTGAAGGAGGAGATATTAGAGAGGGAAACGGAGACAAAGGAGGAGTTAGAGGAACGGAAAAAGGAAGGAATCAGAGGGAAAGAAATAGATGAGTAGATGCAAGGACAGGGGGAAAATCGAACTCACACTGTAAATAACGGGATGAAATAGGCTGTCACTTGGTCGAGGGAAAGACGAGTGATTGGAAAATATCGTTTTAATTAATCGAATTTATTAAATTGTTATTGATTGAATTTCATCTTCGTGTTCTCTATAATTTAACCGTCGGCATTGCTGACTGGGGGCTCAGAGCTGTAAATCTACCTCGTCAGTAATTTAACTTTCTAACCTCACGAGCCAGGGTGGAACTTTCATCTTAATTTAATTAAATTATATTGGAAGAACCCCACTCCAATACGTGCAAACGTCACACTCTGCTAACAAAAATGCAATGTTTACTTGACATACTGACATTCTGTAACAATGTCTTGTGGTACATGTCACGAGGAGTAAAACAGCACTTTAAAGTTGCATCTGTATCAGGTTAAAGTAAACTCTTACTGTACTGTCACCCTGAAATTTAGCACTATTAAACTTATGTGATGAACTTAATATGTCAAAACCAATATATACTTTTGAGCTGTTAAGAAAAAAGATGTGTGTGTTTAATGGGGTGCTCTTATTAATGGTAGGACTATGGTAGATGTCTGTACATATTAAACATGGGTCCAATTACTTTTGTCAGTTACAATTATAATGAGAGTACAGGTGTCAGTCACAATTACAATTTAAATTACTCAAAATTATGACTGTTTAATTGCAATTACAATTGCACTATATTGGTGATGTTCAATTATAATTACAAGGATAGTCTGAATCCCACAGTATACCAAGTAAAATCATTTACACTGTTTTCTTATCTAAAACTTAGCTCTGTTGCTTATTCTATGTTAATTCCTATATTATTAGTCTAACACCTGTCAGTTTAGATATATATATTTTTCTCAATATTTTAAATTTGTTTGGGAATTAAAAAAAACATTTATTTTTGCTTTGGAAATTGACTTGTAATTGAGCAATTACACAATTCTAGACCTTCATTACAACTACAGTTTAACCATATAGTCAACATTTAGCATGCTTACAGCCGTGTTACATGGGGGGTACGGCGATATGTGATGAGTATGTTTTTAAGAACATTCAGCAATAAAATTCGTTGGCAGTGAATGCATCCAACTCTAGTGTTTTAAATACCTGTATCTGTTATATAATTTTCTTTTTGTTTGTTGTATTGCACCTGCAGTTGGCAATTGTTTTCCTCGCTGTTATTTCTTAGTTTAATGCGGTGTTTGACTTTACTCTAATGCGGTGACCTCTCTTGGGTTCACTTCCGGGCCATCACTATTTATTGGTTCGTGCTTCAGAAAAGTTTTGTAGAAGATTTTCTTTTTATTTTTCTCCACAAAGAAATTGTGTTCCATGTTAGGCAATTATTATTTAATGAATATGTATTAAGTTAATATAAAAATTATGTTATTCTTCATTGAACATTATTATTTTCTTAAATATATTCCTTAGCGGTGGTAAGATTTTTCTCGGTGTTTTTCCGCAGAATTCCGTATGCCTTACGGGATTTCTAGAATACATAAACTAGAAGCTTGGCGGAATTGGGATAATGGTCTGACAGTTATCTTAAAGAACCATCCCTCATTTTAGGTCAGAATGCATAATTACAGGTAATTATATTAAATTTACTAGTATTTAAAATTGTGCTAAATAAAACTGATTTGATTATAGTCTATTTCAAATTATAGAGGGGACGTAATAAGAATAAGAATTTACCGCACGTAAATGATTTCTCTTACACGTCACCAGCGGTAATTCCCACTTTTATTAAAATCCAGTGACGTGAATTTACGTCACCAAGATTTAGCATTAGAATAAAAATGTACATATGGTTGGATAGAATAAAATAATACATAGATTTTAAATAAGGAAACTTTTTAAATATAATTTAGAAAACTGAAAGTTATTGAAAGAGATTTCCATGAAAATGATGCAGACAAGGTCCCGTACCCATCAAGGAAATAGGCCATGTGAAACAAGTTCTGAAAGAGTGAACCACCAATGACATGAGTATTGTATGGTGGATACAAGAAATTGCATAAACAACCATGTTGCTCAAAGTACAGTTGACACTGGTAACAATCCTACTTTCTAAGCTACAGTTATAATGGACACTGTGATGCCTGCTGGGGAATGTGTATTGGGTCATCATAGCAGTCTATCAAATCCAAGAGCATCAGTATATTGGAGTTTTAGTGATACCAGTGTTATACCTTGAGAGATGCAAACAATGTTAAGGCTTTCTTGAGAAATTGTACATGGAAGCAGCCTTACAGGATTTGTATCATTTGGGCTTAGCCAGAGATATGAAAGCGATGGAAAAGTCGGTATCCTAGTTAGGAAACCCATTTATGGGTGTTGCATATGAACTGCAAGCAGCTTTGTAAAGAATGAATGCTGATGAAAGGAAAGTTCAGAAAGAACAGAAATCTACATATCACAGAACTATTGAGAATTTTGGACAAGATGATGAGAATAATTTCTTTGCACCAATGGATGCAAGTCAATCCTCACAGAGAAACACTAAAATGTCAAGACCTGTCCAAAGAAATATGCAAATAGGAAGTCTGTCATCAGAGTGATAGTGAATCAATCTACACATCTAGTGCATTAGTAATCACAGCAGCATTATAAGGGCAAAAGACAAGGAAAAGCACAAGCCAAAAGTTACCACCCATGTCATTCAATAGATTTGATGAAGTTGCCAATCAACAGAGGTGGACATCAGATGAAAAATTAGATGAATTACTTCCAAGGTTACAAGGTACTGCTGGTGAATTTGTGTATGGACAATTGTCTCACAGACTACGTACAAATTATGCAGCATTACGCAAAACATTAACCAGTCGAATTAGGATTATTGAAACTGCAAAAACATGTGGCATCCAGTTAATAACAGGACCAGAAATATGGTGAGATTGCTGAAGAGTATGCAGCTGAATTAAAGAGGTTATATGACAAGGTGTATATCAAGCGTGATGAAGAGACCAGACAAGAAGATTTACTGAGAAGGTTACTTGATAGGTTGACAGATGATAAAGCTCACTTTCACTATGAGGACCATATGTAAAGAACCAAAAGACAGCTGTCTTTCAAACAGTAAACTTCCAAGAAACATGTAAGAATAGAAACAAGAAGAGTGAAAAACAAACAGTCAAAGAATACAGGTGTTCAGATACTGGTGAAGATGGTAGTCTAGAAACTGAAGATGAAAATCAGTCTACAGAGAAAAGAGTTGCAAGGCAGCAGGGAAGAACAAGAATAAAGTCCTTAATACACGAAGTGCAAGACTCTGCAAGAGCTGACAAAGGCAACACTGAGAAGAAAGACTCGAAGACAGATTCATTTGATTTGGATAAGCTGAGGGAGGTTATACAAGAAGAGATAAAGAAACAGACTGCTAATTTAACACAGTTCTCATGCATGCTCATGGAAACCAGCATACAGCGGGTTTGATAATGGTCACAAAGTAAACAAACTTATGAAGATGGGTCACATGGTGAAAGGCAGAGTTACCAGTCATGCAATAAGGTCTATTTTATTTGTGTTGATCCTTCTCATTTCAAACATGAATGTTCAAGGCACCAGAACAGATAGGATAGAAAGCCCACAACAGATAAAACCTCCTAAAATAGCTCCGTATTAAGGGCATGCAGCACTGGAAAATGTTTAATCTAATGGGAAGTGACTCCATTGGCTAAGAGAAAGTCCAGGTTTTAAAGGAAAATGGCCTCATTGGTCATCAAATTCAGCAACTTTCCGATGAACAAACATTAATATACCTGTCAATATACCTGTTCATAGAGGGATACAAACGTCAAAGGGTATATGTGTTATGGGTTTTGCACAGGGAGTCCCAGTTACATTTGTATTAGATATTGGTGCCGAGAAAACTGTTCTAGCTGAACATGTATACAAGATAACAGAGGAGTCTAAAAGACCAGAATTAAGGAGAAAAGGATGTATTGTACATGCAGCACTGGGGAACCACTTCTGGATTATGGGAAGTGCAAAGTCACCTTAGAACTAGACACTATCAAGATGGATAAAGTAGTAATTGTTGCTAAAAATCGAAGATGATTTTCCTTGGTATTGATGCATTGAAAGGATCAGATCAGAAGCAAGCAGGCATTATTTTGAGTGAGAAAAAAATGTCCTTGTTGGCAAAGAGATAAAATGTCAATTGTTAACAATCAAATCAGAAGAGTTTGTTAAGCTGATAATTGCATCATACCTGGTTTGAGTGAACAGTTTGTAGATGTGTTTGTTGTTGCCATAATGCTGATGATCAGCAAGGTGAATGTGATGCTTTTATTTAACCAACACTGCATTTTGAAAAATGTTATCCCCTTGTGATGGCTTCCAATCTTGTTAATCTTGATACTACAGCTACCATAAAGGTGGGAGTTGTGAATCCTTTACAGTCATCAGTCTCAACACTGAAACAAAATGAACTGTGTTTGGTGTAACGGAATTGTACAAAATCCTTTTATTTATTAAATACATGTACTCTGGTTTCATTTATTATGTACAACTATACCCGAGGGTGATTTATGTATATTGTACAATATTTCAAAATAGTGAGTTCGGTTCATCTTGCGAAGTGTTTCTGATGGGGAAAAACAGAATGCTGCCAGCGCACAGATGATGTATAGCTACATCATCTGTGTATAAATGTCTCACTGCAAGACTAAATCTACACATTAAGGAATGTCTTGTCAGTGAGCGTTCTGATTCACTCTGTTGTCACTAGAACAGGAGTAATGTCTGGAAAAGGTAAGGGAGGACATTGCGCGAGAAAGCCCAACCATAAGGCAAAAGTGGATCAGTTGGTACTTCTTAGGAAGTTTAACCCATAAAACAAATATACAATACCATGGCAACAAAATAGGAATGTATATGGACTTCGATTCATGATTACAGATTAAATATATACAAAAATTCTAAACTTCGTACTTCTCATGAAGTATAACTCATAAAACAAAACTACAATACCACGTAACGGCAAAGGAACGGAAACGGATAAGGGCTATGATTTGTTGATAGAGATTTAAGATATATAGAATGTTTTTTAACTGAGCACTTCATATCAAGGAAAACCCACAACACAAACCAATATTAATATGAAATGACAATTGAACAAGAACAGATATGGACTATGATTCTTGGATACGGAACTCTAAAACTATATAGAGCTGGATCTATAATTATAGAATTTTAAAATTGGTACCTCTTAAGAGGTATACCACACAAAACACGACCCTTTAACGGAGCCTAACCAAGAACACATACAACAAAACCTGGATGACAGAAAAAGGAACCAAGTAAATATCACAAGCGTTGACTATATAGAAAAACAACAAAATGGATACAGATTTTATACATACAGGATTATAGACTTTGTGAAAGACAAATAAGGTACAAGACAAAAAGGAACAATAATACAACTAGCAGATATATATATATATATATATATATATATATATATATATATATATATATATATATATATATATATGTACAAACGCACCACATTCATTTACCAAAAAAAACTACAAAGCACTTGAACACTTTATTGTTTTCAACACTAAATATTTTATTTTCAGCCTTAAATACTTATTCAAAATTTCTTTTAACACAAATAGGTATGGATAAGGAACAAACAACTATAATAAATTTGACCTAGATATTGCCATCCTTACATCTAAACGGGAACTACTACAACACAAAACTCGCTGATGCACAACACAAAAAGAAAGGAACTCCTCCCTAGGACTGAAGTTATGTAGTATAACACAAAAATTTTCTATTCTTGTTTGTGACTTAGCAAGAGATTTATGTTAGAAATATAAAGTTGCATTTATAAGCAAATGTTTAGTACCATAGGATTATTATCGTGCATGGTTAGTTTTACTACTGAACTTGTGTATTATTTTGTAATTATTGTGTGATCTGTATAGTTTACTGGTATTACATTGTATCTTCTATGCCCTTGTCATGCATAGCACATGGTGTTAGATGTATTTTCAGTTCACCAGAGTGATCGCAATGGACATGGTAAAAGCTGCAGAACTAACCATACCAGCCATAGAACTGAGTAAACAGTGTTGCTCGATGAGTAGCAGGTAATTGGGTGTTGCTGACCGAGATTGGTGGGCGCTCATTGGTTGACTGACCGACCTGGAATACTGACTGCTTGATTGACCAGTGTGACTGGTAGCCAAGTGTGCTGGTGACGGAGTGTGTAACTCCATACAATGTAATCTTTTAGCCGTGGGCTAATTTTTGGGGTTTGTAATACATGGTGTGTCTTTGGGACTGTAATGATATTTTGTACATTTGTCCCTCTGTTTTCATCATTTTTATTGTTTGAGTAAAAAAAACCTCATATTTCACTATTTGAGGGAATACATATTTACTATATGAGTAAAATACCACATTTTTTACAATTTGAATAAAAGATGTCAATCTTTCGTTGTCAAATCAATATGAATCATTAACCCCTTGTCCTTGTATTGTGCAAGGTCATTTACTTGTATTTTCATTATTAAGTTCATGCAGATTATGCTAATTGATCCAATATTTGGATAATACATACGTACGTATTAATCATGATTCTTTTCTCATTCAAGTCATCCGTCATTGTATTTGTATCAGTATCAAGTGTTCCGTTGTAAATCCGAAAACCAACCCAGTTATCTTGTTACATATACAGACATGGAACTAAGGCATAATCACACATAATGAACCATGCCACAACCACAAACAGAGACTGAACATGTTTAAGCACACACATACAATTAACCACCCCACAAGCACAGACAGTGAACCATGCCATAAACACACAAAGTCATGGAAACCATGCCGTAAGAACATAGACATGAAAATTAGACATAAATACAGGCATACAATGAACTATTCCACAAGAATACAAAAACATGGAATCATGACATAAACATACAATGACTGAAATCAAAATATATTCTATTTATCTTGTTACTACTGGTACTAATGAGAAAGTTTCACCCGGATCAGTCATAAAGATGTTAACTCTAATGGAAGATGAAAATTAGTAAGTGAATGGCATTGCCACCAGATGTATTAAGCTAATGGAGCTAAACGTAACATATACAGTGACCCCAAGCAAGCTTCCTGATTATATAAAATATACATGTAAAGAAAGGAAAACTCTAATAACCACGCATGCAAAAAAAAAGAAGTACACAGAAGAAAATCTGAGAAAAAGATATACCTGAATATTTGAAAGCCATTTTTAGAGAATCATCCGATGGGAAATGTTTCTGCAACAGAAAGAATTAGCAAAAATACTCATTGATTTCCAAGTTGTTTTCTCTCAAGATGAGAATGATTTAGGACTTACTAAACTTACTAATCTTGCCGAACACATGACTGATACAGGGAACACAAAACCTATAAAGCAGCCCTTCATAAGTGTACCACTGGCATTTGCTAATAAGGAGAAAGAAGTTATATATAAACTGAAAGCACAAGGTGTAATTAGAGAATCCAACTCTCCATGGGCATCTCAATAGTGTTGGTCAGAAAGAAAAATGGTACTGTCCATCCATGGGCAGATTATAGGAAACTGAATGCTGTGACAAAAGTGGATTCTTTTTCTATACCAAGAGTGAATGAATGCCTTGATGTAGTTACTGTGTAAGATTTTTCGGTACGTTATACCTTACATCAGGATACTTTCAAGTCCTAATTAGGGACAAATATGTCTCTAAGACTGCATTTGTGACTAAGCTTGGTTTATTTGAACTTACAGTTATGTCACTGGGTTTGACTAACAGTCCTGCAACTTTTCAATGAGTGGTAGAGCTAGCATTGACTAGATTGCAGTATTTTTCCTATATCATCTATTTCGATGACATCATGGTATATGGAACTACTTTCTGCGAACACATGCAAAGATGCAAAGCTGTATTGCAACAAATACGGATGTCCAATTTGAAGTTGAGACCAATGTTGCAAAAATACTCTAATGGAAGGATCCAGAAAGTGTCACTAAAATTCCATCTTGGGTACCAGTTCCTACTACATGCGCTTTATATGGAGATTTTCCTAAGATAGCCAAGCCAGCTTTTTTTACTTAACCAAGAATGACAGCCCACTGGAATGGACAAAAGAGTGCAAAGTAACTTTTAATCAGTTGAAAGAGGTTTCATCAGGTCTGGAAGTCACGACTTTTCCAAGAGATGAAAGAACGTTTATCCTGGACACAGATGTACGTGATGCTGGAATTGCAATCCTGTCCCAGATTTAGAATGGTCAAGAAAGTGCCATCACTTATGCAAGTCGGTCAATGAACAAGTCTGAAACTGCTACAGGTAAGGAGTTGCTGGCCTTGCGGTAGAAGAGTTCGTCATGGTCCAGTTCCAGCTCAGGGACAACAGTATCATCATGTTCAAATAAAATGATGGACAAGCTGGGCAATGTCATCACTGGCCCTAGCAGGATAATGGGTGTGGCCGTACATATGTTAAGAGATGGGCTACAAGTTTCAGCCAAGGCATCACGAGAAGTAGCAGAATTTCTAAGTGAGCAAATGAAAATGTTTAATGACATGAAGGCAACCACTGAAGAGTTGCTACAGATCATGAAAGAGAAACCATGTGAGAGTGATAGATTGATAGACTGGAGGAACCTGGTGGAGAACAGAACAAAAAGCAAAGAAGATAATAGGAGAGGAGAAATATTAGATGAGATAGATTCAAAGAAGAGGATAGATGAAAGGCAACATCATGCACATTAAATTAAGATCACAATATTACATATACAAAGAGAGAGACTGAGAGTGATTTGTTTTTGCTGCATCATGTCTAACTGGCTCTTATGCTAAAATTCATTTAATTTTGGTCTGTGTTGAAAATCTCAACCCTAATGATTTTCACATAGAGTGATCCTGAAATTTACATATAAACAAACTTTAAAGAATATTTTCTTTAGGGTCTTTGCAAAGTAGCTGAATTAAGTATTCCGATGTAATATATTATATGCCAATGATTAAAAGAAATATTATGTTTGAATGTTTTAATTAATGTGCACAAGTTATTTTCCATAAACATGATAATTAATTTCTCTATGCATTTTGGACGATGATAGTCAATGCCAAGTTCATTTCATTCATCAATGGAATAGTAAAAAGTGTTCATATTGTACACATTGGTAACAGTTGTCACACTTCTAATTATTTCATCTCATATGTTGATGGGTTATAGTGATTGACTGTTTCATTTAACTGCTGTATTATCATACTGAAAGTCTGTATTTGTGTTCTTGTGGTTTATGGATATAGAAGTAAACAATTACATTTGTTGTATAATGTGATCAGCATATTGTTACATGGCTAGTTATAATTATGCATGATTTGAGTTCTTAAGACACATTCAATATCATGGATAACTTTCTCTTATTGTTGATATTTTACAGATACTGATTTATTTCCTGCACACTCACAATTTGTTCCTGTTTGTGTTGTTGTGATTTATGTATAGACCAGAATCAATTATATATTTGTTTAAAAGGTTTAGTTTTCAACAAGGGCATAAATATTGTGTTGTAAACATTTTTATGTTTGTGAGGACATTTCACATTAAGCAGAGGGTAATGCGAGGATTTAGCATTCTTACAGCAGTGTAACATCTGTGTGTGTGTGTGTGTGGGGGGGCAACGATATGTGTTGAGCATGTTTTAGAGTGATCAGCAATGAAATTCGTTGAAATTCGTTGGCAGTGAATGCAACCAACTCTAATATTATAAATACCTGTATCAGTTATATAATTTTCTTACTGTTGTTTTGAGCCTGCAGTTTCCAATTGTTTTCCTGCTGTTACTTCTTAGTCTAATGCAGTGTGTGACCTCATGCAGTGACCTTGCTAGGGTTCACTTCCGGGTCATCCCTAGTTTTTGATTCATTTTTCCAAAATTCCTTAGCTGTGGAGAAGGCTTTGTTTTTATATTTCTCCACAAAGAAATTATGTTCCATGTGAGGTGATTATTGTTCAATGAATATTCATGAAGTTATTGTAAAAATTAAGTTGTTCTTCATTATAAGCATACAGCTTTAATTTTCACATAGTAAAGATTACCTGTTTATTTGAATGCTTAGTGATTTAAACTGGTGTAAATGAGATTTTATTTGTAAACCCAACTTATATTTTTTTCTGTTTTACTGTGATATTCAACCTTGTGCCAATAGAATCAAATAAGATGATAGTTTAAATTATTTTTAATTCTTAAACATATTGTTTAATTACATATTTACATCTGTTATTGTTGAGTTTGATTAAATTCTTTTTGCAATAAAACTGAGGAACCTAAAATCAGAGTTTGGTTATTCAATTAATTTTAAGATATGTATGCACACATGCATTCATCTGATTGCACTTCAATTACAAATAACTACATACATCCACAATGCTGATGTCACTTGTACACATGCTACCGAGGGACATCATAATATTGGTGATTTTCCATTACAGTTGCAAATACATATACAGTGTAATTGTAATTAATTATTCGATTACACCAATTACATTGTAATTTAACCCAAGTCTGCTGCACATATGTATGACTGGTTCCTCCATTCTTGGGTATATCTGTCACCTGCATGTATACCTGGTGTAAAAGTATTAATTAGAGACTGTGCTAATGGATATTTATTGGATATCAGTATAATAAACATGATAAACAAAAGATACACAGTGATAATAAGATAACTGTGGTTCTCATTCTTGATTTCATTTTCTGTATAACACGATTTACCCCTCTCCTGGAGCTATGGGTAGCTGAGACAGGTGTAATGCTCTCACCTTTACAGATCACTCACACATTTCACCTCTGCATGAATTGGTCTCGGCTCAGCCAATTTAGGCATGTGAAAAAGCTTGCTGGTAGCTTCCCAGGTTATTCCTCTACCAACTATTCCTCCAAAAAATATGTATATGCTGTATATGCTTTCATTGCTGATAATTAGTGTTAAAATCCACAAACCAAACCAATCATGTCTTCCTCCAACCCGAACCCCCAGGTCCTGTACTAGGTTTTCTGGCTAATGGCTTATATGGAAAATGGAAGAGATACCACTCACCATGCAGCTATGTTACAAAGCAGGTTAGCATGAAACAGAGGGTGATTGAAAGCCAAAGGGTTCATAAGAAAGCAAAAAGGAAGCATGCTGTAAATTCCATATAATTATCATGGTTTTTACGGTTTATGTATAAATGGTTCAAAAATGAATCTGTTGCAAACAAAACCCAATCTACAGTATACATTATGTGATTCCCTAACTACAAACAATGATATATTCAACATAAAACACGCACTTACATTTTTTTATATATCAACAAGTGAATCATACTGCAGGCAAAAGTCAAGTCACTCTCTTTAGAAAAGTATATACCAAAATATTTTGCAGCATTTCTTTCCAAAATGTTTGTCCCAACCATGCCATGTCAGTATTCAATTTGTTGAGCACTTTTTACGAAATTTATATTTCGATTATAATGTATTATGATATGTATGTTCATTACAGCATTTAAACAGCTTCAAGACATAACAAACAAGGAGTTATGAATTTCAAGTCCAATGGAATTTGTCTGCAAATGGATATGCAATATAAAATCCTTGTGATAATGGTCAAATTGCAATGGAATGAACATATTATTTCAAGTCATATATCATGATGTCAATTCATGTATGTGGTTATTAAATAAGAAAAGGCCATGTCTATAAACCAAACATAGGTTAGTATATCACAAAAGTGATATGTATACCCCCACAGTATGTATGTATTCATCTACTCAACTCAGATTTTTCTACCTGTAGACTTTTTTAATTACTTTTTTGACCACCAAATGTATGGACAATTGCTTTCAAAACTTGATAATTCATAGTAATTTTGTTGTAATGTCAAAATTAGAGATGATCAAAAGTTGAGCAGAATACATACTCATTGTTAAGAATTTTGGCAAAACAAATGTATGTCTGTTCCAATATGTCCAGGCGTCCACTGCTCTTAAAATTCAAAAGACAAATTCACCTGTTAAAGTCATTATGTTTGAGAACTAATAATCATGTAGTAATTTATAATAAACATTTATAGCTTATAAAAAGATATTTTTGAATAACAACAGTATTATTAGTAATTTTAACAAACATTAGCACCTTGGCAGCACACTTCAAGTCCCAGCTTAAATACACTTCATTCATTTTTCAAAACCAAGTAATATACAGTATAGAGCACTTCAATTTATGTGATCAATAAAGAATATATAAATGAAATAAAACCATAACATTACATTGTTTGCTAACTGATGCTACTCAACAGCTTTAAACTTTAAATAATTCACAAAAGAAATTACCAAAATATTTCATTAAATATCATATTGAATGTCGATTTATATGGGACATACAAAACATTAAAAATCTTCTAAAACAGTGAAGTCGACATACCTTTCAATGGCAACAGATGTCAAATGTCACCCATGGTAGCCATATTGGATGTCATGTTGACCTAGTTTTCATGTTGCACTAACTACATATGAAAAGAATTATTTTCTTGAAAACCCTACATCAATGCCACTTTATGTTAGGATGAGTAGCAAGAATTATATTTCACAATAGCTTTATCTGGGCCATACTGAATGACAGAAGAACACAAGTTTTATTTTGGACCAACTACACATCACATCGATTATGAAGTTCTGACCGATTCATATCATTAAGATCAACTATATCTTGGCATGTGTTTATGTGTGTGTATGCGTGACTAGGATTTATAATGTAGCTGTAAAAATATTTCAGTCTTATAGCTACGATGTCGGCAATGTGGCAGTTTATAGTGACGTCTAGCAATGGGGCATCATGCCGCAGACATGTAGCATGATGTCCCACCCAGTCACATTGTCCTGACACCAGGCCGACCAGTCCTAACACTAACCTCTTAATGCTGAGCGCCTAGCGAGGCAGCGGTTAGTACTATTTTTGTAAGTCTTTGATATGACTTGGCCATGGTTTGAACCCACGACCTCCCATTTCTGAGGCGGATGCTCTAACCACTAGGTCATCAGAGTGGTCTGATATATAAATGTGTCAGCAAACTTTCTTGGCAATTCTGTACGAAGTTTAGGAGTATCATCAGCTGATGGAAAATGGGCCATCCCATATTATCTGGTTTATGAATAGACCAGCAGAATGCTATAAAAGTCATGACAACAAATTGACCAAACAAAATACAAGCAAGGCAGACAAGAGGGGGGACTGGGAATATACCCCCGGGGCCCATAAGGGGGACCCGGGCCAAAGAACACCTTTTAATTTTATAAAAGAAAAACTTTTGTTGGAATAAGAACTATGAGAGGCCCAGATGTTTCTCATCCAGGGCCTGTGATAGCTCTCTACGGCCCTGAATACAAGCAATATCGTTTGTTCCAGCTCCACCTTTGTGTCTTCATTTACAACCTGTGGTATTTATTTAGTGTTTCCCTGACTTTCAAATATTGAGGGAAATTAAATCTCCTCCTAACTGTTCGTTCTACTGTAGAAAAGACCCTGATCTAAAAGTAAAAATGCTTAAATAGTATTAAAGTTGTATCACCAATGCATATCACACTTCAGAAATTATTTCTCATGATACGACTCATACTGGAAGTGAGCTACCAGAACACAGTGTGGTAAACTATATGAAATGCATGTATGAAGTATTTACATTTCTCTGTCCTATCTGTGTGGCTGTTTCCTCAATGACAGGTTGTTTTCTTTCATCACTCACTAGGTCTTCTGAAGCTTTATGACTTCCTACAGCAAAGGAAAATGTGTCCCATCTAATTAGCAATATATCAAGACATTTATTTTGAATGAGGTATTTAATAAAATCTGTACAAACTAAAGATTACAGTAAAATATGTCTGGGAACAACTAAATTTTCATAAGACATCAGGGGCTCTACTGTCCTAAAGTACTTCGTAGAAACTCCAGATGAGACTGTTCTTTCTTGTTCAACCTGCCAAGTACTGAGAGCATCTCAGAATGACCGTGGGGGTGGGGTGTGGGTGTTTTGAAATAGCCTGAATATCTTGTTCAACAAGATTTGAGGCTACTATTCTCAACCCAATTACATGTAATAAAAATCAACATAATAGGAGTCAGACTTAACTTCACAATGTTTCATTTAATTCAGTTTCTTTTGTTTTCATAAAATTAGTCCTCACATTTTAAAACTTAATAAATCAATCTGTAAATAAAATCTATACAAGTTTGTGGGGTGGATATTCTTTTCTTTTTTTTTCCTTTTCCTTCATAAGTGTTTTTGCCACCCCACTGCAAAATTATATGATGGTTCTCTGGTTTAAGTGGGGTTTGTGTAGGGGAGAGTACAAAAATTGCACTTGCATCTAGGTTGATAAAGTTTAAAAAATTATGATTGCTCTGTATATCGCTATATACCCGGAGACAGATTTAATTAAAACAAACATACAAAAAAACCCCAGAAAAACATCATATACAAACTGTAAAATAAAATTTCTAATTTCATGTATCAATTTCAAATTTCGAAACTGACTGACATAGTTGGCTCTAGCACTGCTATCCTGTGCGTATTCCAAATATGCTTGATTTTCATTAATAATATGGCCTACTATTCAGCCTAATGAGTTGGTGTGTGTGTGTGTGTGTGTGTTGTGTGTTTTCAAATTGCTTTAGCGTCTTCCTCACCATGATTTGAGATTACTGGGCTCAATCCCAATGAATTCACAAAAATCACCTTAACAAAAATCAGGCTTGATTTTGCAGTATTTCGTTTAGGTTTGTTTTATTTACATAAAGTTATTCCCCACATTTTCAAACATTGATTTGCCACCACAATGCAATATAATGATAATTGTCCAATGTGGGGGGGGGGGTAATACAAAATACTGTCATCTATCGTGAAAACAATTATTCTTGTTCTTTTTTGAAAATTAAACAATCTAAGTTTTGCATCATAAAGCTAAACTGCCTCAGAAAAAAAATCACATTATGTTTTGGCAAATTAGAAGCTTACATTTTCCTTATGTGATGTGACAAGTGTACAGTGTCAGTTATTATTTCACAATTTCCAATGCACACAGAAACATATTATTTTAGACAAAAATGTAACAAGATGAAACAGTTTAAAAAGTATGGATCATTTCCCTCTATATCCAGCTACACATTTAATTGAATAAAAACGGCGCTGGGTCTCAGAATAAACGTCATAGTGTTAGAAACAAATGTACAAAATTTGCTAATTTCATTTTTTAATTTCAAACTTATAACCTGACTGATAACATGATAGCACTAAACAAGATTTTCCTTACTTAGACGGCCTAATATTTAAGTAGGCAAGTCCATTTTCTATCGGACAATTGCGATATTGTTCACCGTCTTAGAAAAGTAATTTCTATGCATGTAGAATAAGACAAGTTAGTTTATTTTTCATTTTGAAACTGATCTTTATTGTGCAGTCGAGTCCGGAAATTGTGTAAATAGAGGACCTTGTCTCTCAGAATAGGCTAATCAATACAATATTATACATAAAAAGAAGTGTCTTTAGAACTTTGAGTCACTTGTATAGGCAATGAATTGAACATAAAAACATAATTGCATCCTTATCTTTGATAATATTTGAAATTGGGAATTTAGTAATTTCACGTTGACTCTGTTATCTCGAGGATAAACACCAAATCATTGTGAACTTAAATTTGCTTGCTTTTTTGGTTATTTTCAGTTTGTTTTCTTTAATGTTTGCATTTTTTAGAATGATCAAGCATAATTATCAATATTATTGTGTTCTAATATCATCATAGATGCTAAATATCTTGCGAAAGGCATTTAATATACGAAGTAAAAATTTAAAGGTAATACATATTGTTTAATATGAAAGTATGTAAGAAAAACAAAGCAAGATAATATCGATTACCTTGTTGATCCACCCACTCTGGACGTAATCTCCAGACCTCAGAGCTCCCGAAGCTTGTGACGTAGAGTTCTCTATGATGTTCATCCATGTACATTGCCAAGATCTGCTGAGGAATACCTTCATTGTGCACTGTCACTAGTTCCAAGCTCTTTGTTAGCTGATAGATGCACGAAAGGCCCCTATTACAAACATATATAAATCCCAATCTGTCCACAGATATTCCATTAAGGTTCTGCAGATCCTCTCGGAAGTACGCAAACTTCTTTCTGCCGTCCATAACATCAAACGCGCACACACCATTATAAGGGGAGCCTGAATCAATACTACATGTTATGTAGACCGATGAGGTTTCATCATCTGTAGCCAAATAACTATAACCATCAAACCCATATTTACATATCTTGTGAACCGTGCTGACTGTGATCTTGTGAATTGTGCCGACCTCACTATCTTGAAGAGGAACAAGACCCCAACAAAAGTATTCTTTTGTGTCCTTTGCAATCTTCATCCCACTCACCACAAGCATTGATCTTGACTTCAAGAACCCCAATCCATAACACCGAGCTAGGCTGCGTTTAACATTTAAAATCCACAGTCGTCTTATGGATATAGACAGACCGTTGGACTCAATTGTTAAAATCTCAATCTCACCTGTCTCTAACGTAACCGCCACTTTGGTTCCTATGTCATCCAAGACACAAACATCTCTGGGCTTTGACATTTGGTCTGATGTCGCCAGTAACGTTCCAGTACGGCAGTTGTAGACACGCAGGTTACTCTCTGTATAGTCTACTATTATCATTGTTTCTGCAGACAAAACAGCAACGCTTCTGTACACGATGTGAAGGCGAGCTATAAAATGTCAGTAAAATTGCCATGATAATGATAACAAAATATAGCACATGTAATACATGGTTAAGCTAATCTAATTAAAGTAACTTCTACACGTCAATATATGACGAATGCGAGTGTTTTATCTTAAACAACAATGTCACAGCTTTAGCACTAGCAAGAGTGGCGAGAAGTCATCATTATAAATATTGTCGTCATCCTCATCATCATTCTTGTGCTGGATGTTTTCTCGTAAAGTGTCATTGTTATTTATATAGCTACATCTTAATTACGTAGTAATCATAATAAACGGAATAATAATAACAACAACAGGAACAACAACAGCATTAAATAATAATAATAATAATAATAATAATAATAATAATAATAATAATAAGAAGAAGAAGAAGAAGAAGAAGAAGAAGAATTAGTATTCTACTATTAGGATAATTATTATAATATTTGCTGTAGTTATATTGTGGATAACTTGCAACTCAGTTCTCATTCATGTGAAGACCTTATAGGCTAACAACATAAAGACACAGAAAAAGAGACACAGCTATACATAAAATAAGCGCAGTACAGGCAGTACATAAACGCGTGCCTTAACTTGTTTCGGTCACTCTATTAGTAGATATCAACAGTCCTCTCATCCATCGAAGAAGACACAAGTCGGTTAGTTTGAAATGCAATTTTGGTATAAAACTAATTTTTATTATGTAATACTTCCTTATTATTGCATTGCTTTCGTTTCTGGGAACTCGTCGCTGAGCTAATTAATCACTCCTCCACTTTGTATAAAGGAGCATCATTCAAAAGAGCGTAATGTCAGCGAGACTCTTTACCTTAATAAATCCCTTCTTAACTAGTCATGAACCGAGAGGACAGTATGGAATGAGGGAAACTTTGCAATAGCTGCAGATAATAAGTATATAGTTAGGATTGTCCTTCCCATTCCTCCAGCAAGAATACATTTTAACAGCAGTAATATATATATACTGCTTCCTCTTCAACGCTGAATATTCCCGTTTGGATAGCTCATGATGACCTTAGCAAACTGTTATGGACAACAATAGTACCTACCATTACGGTTGGAGTGTTTACTACTGTAGACTGGAAGGAGATTGGGTCAAATTCAGTCCAGTGCGATCTGTGACTGAATGAATGAGAATGCAGTGTGAGGCAGCCAACATGAAGCTCTCATAACATTCAAGTAGACCTAAGGTGTTATGGGATGTAATCGTTATGAAGGTAATATTTTTTTTCTTTGAGTGACTGATATTCCTTTCGCCCGGTACAATGATGATTTCTACAGTTATCTTTATCGATATTGACAATTCGAGGAGGTTCCAAACTTCTAAACAAAGTGGAGAATGTGTACCTCTATGACGCCGATAGTATGGAAATGCTGACGTGGTGCATAATGGCATAATGGGATCATAAGTCAATGACACCTTATGAGGTTGGCACATTCTAAGTTGATCATTAGAAGCGTTGTATCTTGTATATCACAAACTCTCAATTGAACTACACTGCTATGAGCACCCATCTTCAATGTGATGTCTCCGTGTGCAGAACGGAGTCATGATTAGAGATCTGTATTGAGATTTGTTCCCTCTGGGGAGAGGGTAGCAAATTTATCTGCTTTATCCCATCTCTTTATGTTGGTAACAAGACGAAGTCTGGTCGCCTTGACAAACAGAATTACAGATACTTCAGAACAGAATCTTTTAAGACCTTTTGCATATGATAGTCTTTGAAATACTGGATGATTGATATTCCTATAGGACTAAACGGAGCTGCTACTATCGGATCACCATGGCAATTCTCCCGAGGCAGAGTCGTGGAGGAATAGGATAGCTCGAAAATAAAATACATACCGAGACGCTGGGAATATGGAGACATGGCAGGAGAGGGTGCACATTCCTAGCGCCGAACATATCCCTAATTTTTGAAGTTCATGTCACTAGGAGACTGAATCCGAAGACGTGTTCACTTGACCTGAATGCATGCAATGTACTAGTTAGTGACGGGCGAGAAAAAAGCTTTGAACAGAAGCTGTTTTTGAAATGGTTGAGACTGCACCTGATTGAAGAATTTTGGAGAAGTTATCATATGCACGTCAAGGTGTACTCACTTCGTCCGATGCGCATGCACAGGAATCGATGTTAAAAGTGTCTGACACTAAGGAGGGATAACAAATCCAAGGAATATCAATAATTCAAATGCTAAAAGGCGGGGACCGTAGGGGCCAATCCAGAGAATGAAAACGATAGATGGAGACATATGCCAGTGTGCGGAGCATATAATGATGGACAAACCACTCCTTTGGTTTAAAAACACGGAGTCGTCAATATTTATGGATCAGCAGATGTTGTGGACGGGAGGATGCCCAATAAACCCTCTTCAGACTGAAGAGAATCTTCTTCTCTTCGGACATAAATCTGGGGAAAAGTGGACAGTATAATTCGTTCTTCATATTAACAAAGAACTCTATCCAGTCAGCATTATGGAAAGGACACAATAGTTCTGACCCCAGTCTCGAAGCGATAAAGATATCCATTCCAGTATTTGTCTGTTGAAAGGAGAGATGTCTAAATGTAGTTTCTGCCATGTTGAAACTCATCGGATGAGTGATGGGACTTACTCTACCAGATTTCATCCTGGGCGAATGGATCGTTGATCTGTTTTATACCATAATGAAAGTGTATGGATGTCTCCTACTTTATATCCCAGTCATGAACATCCATGACGACAAGGTAGGGTTAAGGGTTATTCTCTTTCCGGAACGATGGATCATTGCATCCGGCAGTGATTGAACACGAAAATAGGGAAGTGCGGATGTCCCGTCAAATGAAAAAGCACAAACTGGCTAGCAGTCTTCATTGCGATTAAACCGCAACATAAGAAGAAAGAATCCTATTGAGTCAAAACAGGTCTTAAGTCCAATAGTCAAACTACCGGCGAACAATGGATGAAGCCTGGTTTGCGGTTGATGATTGCTGCATAGTGCTCGGTGACCAGTCAAAAGCTTGATCCAAAGACGAAGATGTGATGGTTGCTCCAACATCAGATTTATTCAATCGAGATAATTGTTCTTCCCTCCCAGGCATGAGCGATTCGATTACCAATCTCATCAGAATACACTTTCAGTAGGCGTTGCACTTTGAAAACTGGGGTGCTCGATTTTCTCTCAGGCGTATTCCCAATAGTTAGGTCAAGAATGAATTTCTCAATAACACGGTCGTCATCATAGCCAGCCTCAGAAATCCTTGCCCTTTATGTAATCTTGCGGTAAAGTTCCTGCTCCATGGGTCCTGTAGTCTTCCCCAAAACGGACAGAGATCAAGACCTATCCAGGGAACGGAAAGATCTTAAAGTAATGAGGAGCAAGAAAATGGTTCTTATTATTCTATTGGTATCTGCGGTGACTTTCCTGAAAGTCAAACATTTAATGTATTCACATACGACAAATCGGTTATACGTCCTTGCGTGCTTAACCATTGCACGATAGGTAAATGCTGTGTGTGTCCCACTGGGCTTCATGTGCCTGAAACAGACTATAATCATGCCAAGTTTGTTTGATTTATATTCCCTTTTTCTAAAATTACACAACCGGACGTTCTGCCAGCGCTCTTACGAAATAATCAGAATTAGCAATCAAGTATTGATTTAGCGTAATACGATATCAGTAAATACCTATGATTTGAAATATAGGTTTAGAGTGGTATGTAAGTGCATATTTCGAACTGAAAATTAAAAATATTTATGTTTCCCAAGACTGTGTGAGAGAGAGGCTTCTTTAACCAAATATTTCTTTTTTAAGATGTGTGTGTAGTTTGTTGACATATATTTTGTATTTATTTCTTTGGCTTAATTTTCTATTACGCAGGTTGATGATTGGTGCAACTTAACATATAAAGATATAGCATCGCGTTTCAAATAGGCAAATCATGAGGCCAGTATTTATTCTCTGTATCTAATTATGTATCTTTGGGAAATTATTTGCTTCAAATTCAAATTAAACTATGACTTATCTATACCATACCGTCTTGCAGTTTTACAGTCCCAACCTTGACCAGTTTGCAGTCCATTACTTTTGCCCCTCCTGTGGCCATTGTGTCGTTTCAACAGACTGCGAGGTTCGAGGTCAGTTTACTTTAAGTGAAATGACTAGGCCATCTGGCAAGGTGTAGACTTTAGAATTCAGCTGCAAAAAATGGTAAAACATTTTTTTTATACAAAAGTCCATGTCGTATACACATTATAAGATGTATGTATGAATGAATGAGCAGGAGCGCCTTGTATAGACATTCTTCAAGGATGCAAGGAAAAATGCTTATAACCAGCAGCCGTATTACAAACATAATAGTAGTGTTAATTGCGAAATAACAAAACAAATATAAATATTGGGATAATCTGCCAAGAGCTCGAAGATACATTGTACTTTGCTTAGTTCCCAACGAATGAATCAGTTTCTATATAAAGAAACGGTTCACGCCTGCCTCAATGTTCTACTTCTGCAGCATCAGACACAATCCCAAAAATAACTGAATTTTGTTTTTAGTTTTAGTAATGAAAATAAAGAGACCGAAATCACTTGATATAATTATTGGAGACGCCGCTGAACTAAGAGATGTTTGAAATTGTTGCAAGCCCATACACTATTTCTCGATTGTGGAATAAATTCTCTGGTGTTTGTTTAGTGTTTTAGAGAAATAACACACTGGATCAATAAAGCCATTTTTGTCTTCTTGAATCAATAATATACCATGCCTTACATCACTCACATCAAGAGACAAATTAAATAATTGACTAAACGTTTCGAGCTGAATTAACTGATGCATTCTTAAGTACTTTAATTTATCAAAAGTCCTCTAACATTTGTCAGACCAATTCGTACTCACCGACAGCTTCAGCTGTTCTGCACGAAGCAAACTTTTCGATAATATCCAATATATACAAACATCGCGTCAGTCGCTTTTTATCACATGCAATGGAAGTTCAGATATAGCCTTGGACTTAACTTTTATCGGTTTAACTTGACTATGTCCCACAATATGTCCTACAAGTGTAACAGAAGCACGACAAAACGACCTTTTACCGAAATTAATTGTGAAATTTGCACTGCGTCGATCAAAGTATGTACGAGTGGTTTTCAGGTGATATTTCAAGGTAGTATTGTAGATGACACGTCATCGATGTACGCATCACAATTATATTGACCATATGTTATCACGTTCGTTAGACATTAGAGTATGGACATTTAATTTTTTGTATAAAACGGCATCATTTTGTATTGATAAATCTATCTGAATCCCTTTCAAGATATCACAATTGATGAGATATTTTTCATTTCTAATTTTGTCAATGCAATTTTCTATTCTTGGTATTGGAAAGAAATATATTTTGCTGACATTTTCATTTGTTATAGTCAGTACGCAAACGGAATGTATTACATGGTTTATAACAAGAATATATGGTTAAATCCACTTACTAAACGTCGGTTCAACAAAATAGTCCTCAATGAAATATTGATTTTCCTTTTGTTCAATAGTCCAGCTTGAAATTACTCATTCTGTAAGCGTCGTGTTTCTCAATGCTGTGCAGAATCTAAAATGCCAACATCAAGAGTAATTGCATTTGTTATTGTAGGAATATAAGGGCAGTAATAATTGTTTTAGTACACATTTTTTTTGACATGCAGTTGTACTGCTTCTGTCATCATGATACATACAGTATATATATATATATATATATATATATATATATATATATATATATATATATATATATATATATATATATATATATATGTATATATATATGTATATATATATATATATATATATATATATATGTATATATATATATATATATATATATATATATATATATATATATATATATATATATATATATATATATATATATATATATATATATATATATATATATATATATATATATATATATATATGTATCCTTCTTGTGTCCTAAATAATATCCCTCTCATAGATTTTCTCTCTTAATTGAAATGTTTACACTGAGATTGCTCTGGCTTTCTGTTTATTACTGATTGATCTGAGAGCGTTAGTTTTGCATGTGTGGGATTACATATATTGTCGATTATTTTTCTTGTTTGAATCAATTATAGGATTTCATAAAGTTGTCTTTATTTTCTTATACACTCATAATAAGACAATAGTCAGGAAGAATTAACAAGCAAAGAAACATAAATATGGCTGACTCTTTCTAGAAACAAATGATTTACAATTCGTGGGATATTAGTGGGGCATATGTTTGAGACACATTTCATCTTCGATATATTACTTCTTTCAACATCTACTTTGTGCATCGTCAAAGTTTATGAGTGTTAAACACCAGTGAGAAGTTGCATGCATTCTGATTTTCATTATTCACACGCAATTCAATATATATATATATTTCTTTCATAATAGAAATTATTGGCAAAGGCTGTGGAACAATCGAATTTCATCTTATTAAAATAATGTGAATCTGAGATTCACAATTGTAAAACAACAAATCAGATACAATACAAATCCATTCAAGATCCTGCGAGGATATAATAAATGCTATACTGTGAACAAAAACAAATATCGATAAGATATTCACAAGACATATATTTGCTTCAGCTTTATACGTTTTTCTGTTTCTTATCATTTTATTTCCTGCGTTGTTAGGAATTTGACGTCAGTGGTGATTCACCCTTAAACGCGCCATGAGCTTATTTCCTTTATACGAGACACGCTTCAAACGAATCAGAAAATAACTGTGTTAATTCCAGCATGGCTAGAGCTTGAGGAATATCATTATAGAGAACCGGACCAAAGTTAATGAGGAATAAACTATTGATCACAATGACGAACTGTTTTGATGAAGGTGTGGTACACATAACTTCACGGGGCATCATGAATACAGGCATAGATAATACACATGCTGATTACCCTCCCCAGTAGGGTAGAACTATGAAACGTATGTGCTATTTTTTTGAACCTGCAGGGCATTCAGTCCGGTAGCGCATATCCGTCTGATATAACAACTGTCAACGTCGATCACGAGTTGTATACAATATCCTAATCCCATTTGCTCCATTCTCAGTTACCCTGATATCCAGTTGCAAAGTCTCGAATTACATGTGGTGGCGAATTCATTAATCTTAAGGAAACCATAAGAGCCGAAAAGTCAGCACGTATTTCCTTATAAGCCTGCAGTAACATAGCATTAAATCGAAACAATTCAATTTCGTATTCAAATAATGAATGCCCAAGGCTTTGATAAAAGCAGACTAGATTTGGAAGTTTAAGTTGTAGATAATAAATGCAGCCAATATATTTCATCCCTCTCAACAATAGGCATAAACTAACAGAACATGGCAAAAGCTATTGCAGCCATTGCGATTTGTTTTCCGTGTTCTCTTTTTTACTCACATTGTATATATGACCATGTTTAATTTAGGCATATCATTATTCATTTCAATTTCGCAAATTTTCACGAGAAAACATTTCATTTTCTAGACTAGTAAAATATCTTACATTGCATTCCTGACTATGCATTTATGAAATTAAATGTATACGTATGTCATTCATCCTAACTAGAATGTAATAATTATATGCAAACTATATTATAAATTCTTCGCACGTTCTAGCCGATCTCGAATCGCATTCCTTGCAATACAAATATGTTTAAATCACAACCGCTGAGTAAGCAAGTTCTATTTTTAAATTTTTAATTTTAAACAACACTCGTATCCATCTCTCCCTTCCTACTTTGATACCTGGTATACTTTGCAAATCGCATACTCCATTCTGATAACTTCTTGATGAGCATTTTCTAAGCAGCGAGCCCAGAGACACAATCATGGCACATTCAAATTTCTGAGTCTCTCTTTAAGAGGAAAGTAATAATATTAAGCGAAGGTGATTCAAGGGTTAAGCAGGACTCTACCATTAGTATTACAATTAGATTCATAAATTTCTAAAAGAGTTCTGTCATGGAGGGTGAGGTAGACATGTTCCTGTTTGGTCATGCTACTAAACTTTCTATATTCTCCCAGTGTCTATAAGGATGATCATGACTGCAGTATAACAACCCTCATTCTTTGTTGACTCATCTATAAACGAATTCCACTTTATCACGTTATTATTATTATTATTATTTTCGTATATGGGGTCTGTGTTGTTCTCTGCATTTTTCCTGCAACACAGACCCCTCTTCCTGGAATTTCTAGACCTCACCAAGGCATTCAATCTGGTCAGCAGAGACGGACTCTTCACAATTCTGGGGAAAATTGGTTGCCCTCCAAAGCTGCTAAGCATGATCCAGTCCTTCCATGATGACATGAAAGGCACAGTGCAGTACGATGGCTCAACATCCGCCCCCTTTGACATCCGCAGTGGAGTTGAACAGGGCTGTGTCCTTGCCCCCACGCTCTTCGGCATCTTCTTCGCAGTCCTGCTCAAGCACGCCTTTGGGACGTCCATAGAAGGGATTTACCTGCACACACGATCAGACGGCAGACTGTTCAACCTGGCACGACTGAAGGCAAAGAGCAAAGTGCGTGAAGTAACCATCAGGGATATGCTCTTCGCAGACGATGCTGCTCTAGCCACCCACACAGAAGCTGAGCTTCAGCGCCTGATGGCCCGCTTTGCTAAAGCATGTGATGAGTTTGGACTAACCATAAGCCTAAAGAAAACAAACGTGATGGTTCAGGACGCGGACCCCCCCCCCCCCCCCCCCAGCATCATCATCAACAACTACGAACTTGAGGTGGTGAGTCAGTTCATGTATCTTGGCTCTACCATCACCAATAACCTCTCGCTCGATGCTGAGCTCAACAAGCGGATCAGAAAGGCATCAACAACTCTCTCCAGGTTGTCGCAGAGACTGTGGAACAACAGCATGCTGACCATGAACACTAAGATCACCGTGTACCGTGCATGCTTGCTAAGCACTCTCATGTATGCCAGTGAAACCTGGACTATATACGCCTCACAAGAGAAAAGACTGAGCGCCTTTCACATGCAATGCTTCCAACGCATACTCGGGATCACCTGGAGCGATCAAGTAACAAACAACGAGGTGCTAGAGCGTGCCAAGATTCCCAGCATGATCACACTCCTCCTCCAACGCTGCATCAGATGGCTGGACCATGTACGTCGGATGGTTGACGGACGGATCCCCAAAGACATTCTTTATTCGGAACTCGCCTCTGGCAAAAGGTCGATCGGACGGCCACATCTCCGCTTCAAGGATGTCTGTAAGCATGACATGAAAGCCCTTGATATTGAGTCAACACCTGGGAAGAGCTCGCTCTAGACAGATCAGGCTGGCGACATGCTCTGATCACTGGTCTGAAAGCCGGAGAGGACAAGCAACGCTTGCTAGCTGATGAAAGACGATCGCAGAGGAAGAAGAAGCAGCTTCAACCAACACCTGACACAACCTTCAAGTACAGCAAGTGCAGCAGGGACTGCCACTCCCGCATTGGACTACTTAGCCACAGCAGACGCTGCACAACCACCAACCGGGACATCTCTCATGGGCGCAGTTCCATCGTCTCTCTAGACTAACGGATGCCAACAACAATTTTTTTTTATATGGACATTATTGTAGCCAGGGTCAACATTCCGGGTACAATTGTAGATACAATAAGCACGCACCGAGAACGCCAAATTGTAGAGCTTAATACGTTCAAGACATTTATATCTTCTATATTCATTCTTGAAACGATTGTATTTTGTATTAAATTGACTCTTCCGAAATCGATTTTGTTACTTATAAACAGTATTCGTATACGACACATAAGCGTCCAACAAACTATTACGATTTTATGTCTGAAATAAAGTGCACGAAATCCAAGGAATCAAAAATACATTTTCCAGAGCTTTAACTTTAAATCAAAAGTGAAGTGAAGTTTAACTTGATTCTGTTTCTTTTTTTCCTAAGTGTATTTTTATTACTGTTTTTAATTCGACTATACTTAAACATACTCTGGTCTTTTAGGAATTTTGCCATCACCGGGCGGATAAAACCAATCAATTTGATCTCTGACCTTATGGTCTATTTATTCATTCAGCCTTCGAGCTGTCCTAACATTTTCCGAATCGTTACAGAAGACCAAGAAAACCAAGATGGTCAATGTCGATTGTTAAATATCATATATCTCGAGTAATACTGGCAGTAACTTCGTCATCGATTACGACGTTCTGTGACAGAGTGCTGCGAAGATAGTATACATGTTAATTACTCTCAATATGTTGCCTTTGATTGTGATGTTGGGCTCAGGATACGAGTTTCTTGGTTGCGCTGGCTGTTACATTTCTTCAGTTTTAATTGTGTTGATTTTATGGCCCAATCCAAGCGTCAGAGAACTTGTCGACGCTGTGTTGCAGGTCAGCTTCAGAGCCAACGTTGAGGACGAAGTCATCAGCAAATAGTAATTCGCTAACGATGTTTATCGTGACTTTAGATTTTGCATGAAGCCTCTTCACATTCAAAAGTTTAAATCGGTACACGCTGACGAAGTCATTAAAAAAACTTTGGAATCAGCTATGACACGTGAGACAAGACTGCCCAGGAAAGGGGCGTGCGACGCTTCTCCTTCAGAAAAGGAGCTGCAGCTTGTGAGGCCAACAAGACAGCCGCAGTGGAACAACAGAGGGAGGCCAGGAAACCCAGTGCCAGTAACCCCACGATCTACTTTGCTGCCATATCTTCGCGCACTGCCATACAACATTCAGGGCGCAGCCACCTGCGCATCCACATGCATATCGATTCGCATCAGACACTCGATGACCTAATGTCTCGAGCACTGGGAGTTATTTAGAAAGCCAAATTGTTTTCAGGATATAAGTTTCTAGCTAAATGATATTCTTATGTTGTACATTACATTACTACCGTTGCACTAATAATACCATCTACTGTAACATTAATTCTAGTAACACTTATATTGCAATAAATTTCCATATTCATAATTATCTTATTTTCATTATTTTTACCTCACGGATGTGGAATATTCACATTATACATTTGCTGTTTTCCCACATCTGCTTAAGGTGTTTAGGTAGCCATTAAATGAATTAAAATTTACCATTGGAAATTGTTGAAGAGCCCTGGTTTATTCGCCTCATTTGCACTTGGATTAGTATCTTTTGCATGGACACTTGATCATCTCTCTGTACGTTCTGAAGACCTCAAAAACTGTTAACGAAACAGGCACGCATGATTCGACACTTTGGCACAGATATATTTCCGCGAAGACGAAACCACTTTCTTGTCTCCTAGTATGCATGACAGAAGGGCCTCTGTCTCGTCACATTGAAGGTTGAAGTGATATCGCAATCATATAACGCATGGAACAATTATAGTGGTCAGGTTCATGGTTTCACGAGACCGGCATATGCGGACTTGATGCTGCCAAATGTGTATTGCACAGACCAAAAGTCATCCTGATGTTTGGCAAAGGTCCACTGTTTGACAGATTATGGAATGTATCAGTCATGATGGTTACAACATCTGAGTCCACGGTATATACTCAGACAATTTGTCTACAGCTCAGCAGCGTTAAAATAAGTTAGCCAAAAATGTTGTCAGCTTCCTCGAGACTGAAGTTTGTTATGGAACTGTTAGAGCTGATATATGCCGCATGTTTAAAATGTTTAGCTTTGCCACGAGGGTAGATGAACTATATATCATTGGAGCCCAGTAAATTAAACACTACCTTCACGTACATTCGAGCACTAAGTCTATCTAATTACATGGCAGATTAGTCTGGCTCAACACCTTTCAGCTTATAACTTCATCTTTTTTTACAGTTAGACTTAAATACTGTCTGGAATGTGTACCCAACACAATACCCAGGCTGCTTGATTTATTTCAATAGTTCAGATCTTGTCTGAGAATATGAGCTTTGCGAACTATGAGAGAGAAGGTGAGAAGGAATATATATATCATGGGTTAAATAAATTTCCAAAAATCACCATGCCGGTTCTGCATGGAGATTACAAGCGGCGGAAAAGTGCCATATTTTTTCTTCTGAAATGCTTACATCTTCTGCACCTACTTTGCTTTTGTCGTGGACAGGTGTTTCAACTAGCATTGTTTCCTAGTAAAGGCTGATTCCAGTAACCGTGGAAATAGGTAATGGAAGCAGTGATCTATATTGTGAAGGATGCCATTTGTGAGAATGTATCTCATATGACATGTGGATATTCAATCCATTTTTCATGAATGTGTTTCTTTGTATCAAGTTCTTTAAATCTGAGGCCAGCATAAGTTAGGGGAATGTTTGATATTAGGCTCGAGGCCAATAAGTCTTCTTGTCATTCTTGTGCGACCCAGACAGTAATCTGAAGCCTTGATGAATGTCGATGTCTTTTCGTATCAGCATAGTAGCTTTGACCAGGAAGATGCTTCTTTGAACATTCTTCTTATTCCTTTTTGAAAATGGGAACAGTAGTTCTCCCTTTATTATTTGTATCACCTGTTGAAAGTGTTTCTACGAATTATAATTCAGACGGTTAATTCACTATTTCTTATTACAGAAGTGATCGAGAAGATTGACACAGTGTCAGTGGATTATCTGAAATTATGTCTGATACATAACAGACAAGATTATGTTAGAATATTGTACCTATACAGCAATATTGCTATTAAAGTACGTATACTATTAATTATAGTTATCTTGGATATTAATGTAATGGTTGTATAACAGCATCAATCATCGGATCCAGTTACCTTAAAACCCCAAATTGTGATACCTGTTTGGCTCTCCGACGAATCGTAGAACCTGAATGACTTGATAGTGTATCATGAGCGAGGGTGTTCTAGGAGCTTTGATGCTTGACGTTAATGCATGGATATATTCAGCTAAGATCAAAGTCTTAAAACTGATTAGTAGGTTCCCACTTAGGATCTTGCCATATCTGGTGAATTGATGTTCCCAGTAAAACGTATGTAGAAAAATGTCTAGAAAAATATGACTAAATGTTTGTCAGCTCGCAAATGGATCAACTATTTAATCCGTCCTGAATCTTGATGAAAAATGTTAAATACTATACAAGTCATAATGCAACTTTTAGGAATATTCGCTATGTCACAGACTGACCCTCTCTCTCTTTCTGTCGCGCTCTCTCTAGCACACACATACAGATAGACTGTGAGGATTATTGACATTTTTATCAATCCAACATACATCCATAAATTTGCTGTGTTTGAGAAAGTTGAATTTATTGTTTTTTGTTTTCTTATTCTTCCAAGATTATTTATTATATTTGGAACGAACGATACGATCGCATTACCCTCGTTGTTGACGTAAACAAACTTTATAGCGGTGTAACTTGCAGATATTTTACGCACCCGTTACGCATATATAGAGAACATTGTGTCATTCGGCAGGGTTATATTGTTTTCGGTTCATGAAGGTGTATCCAACATACACACAACATTGCCCGAACGTTCAAAAAGCGCAAACTTGTTATATCAAATAAAACCATTAGTTATAGCAACATGAAATCACAGAATGCAAAAACTAAAGAATCCTTTTCCTCTATGTATATCCGTTATGCTGAAGGATTCGCACGATATTCTTCATTACAGCGTTAGTAAATGCTGGCATATTTCCAACAAAGTCATTAGATTAACTTTGTAAGTAATTATTAAATGTACACACCATTGACAGCTTGTACTACTAATTTAAAATGTGATTTGCTGTTATTATTGAGACAATGTAGAAGCCGATCTGTATTTGGATAAGGCGTATGCTAAGTCGTTAAAACGGATATTCTTTTTGTTATCATGCTGTACTTAAATAAGCCTTAACAGCAAGAAATATTTTAGACACTATTTCGAGTTGTATAAGTCATCTGGGGCTTACTAAATTTTATCGAATTTGGGTTTGCTTAACGACTGCCGTTTTAATCTGAGCACTGTGTTGATTTAGATATGACCGCAAAAGCGAAAATGCAAATATAATTTAAAAAAACGAATTCATGTATATTTCCTTGCAAGCGGCAAAAGCACACAACCTTCAATAAAGCTGTTTTTTAATTCTTCACACCTATTACGCTCCGGAAGTATATTACCTGCCTGGCTATGTCATCAGAACGTAAGGCAAAGTAAACAACCTTTGTTTATATAACATCACCTGTATTATTCGACCGCTCGTATGAAGAAACCAGGACCAACATTTAAGGACTGTATTTGAGTTGCATACTTCCTTCTTTGATCATTGTTAAACAACTTTGTTGGGATCAAAAACATCGATATATGTCACTCTGTGTCTGACTTTCATTTGCTCCTATCCCCACAATCATTCGGTGGTTAGCCATAATTGTATTGAGGAATCTTTACATTTTTATCTCCAAAAAGGATTTAGAGGAAAAACGATGACGAATATTGTGATCATAGTGAACCGGTGAAAAATCAAATTAAAGTTCATGATGCTTGAAATCTTCCTACAATACAACGACAGTACAATTCTACCTTGTGGTATTTATGGTATGTGTACAAGACAAAGACAGTACAGGTGTTGCTGGTGGTATTCATGATAGGTATACAAGACAAAAGTAGTACGATGTTTGTTTTCGGTGTTTATGATAACTATACCAAGACGATGTTAGTACATTATCAACAAAACGTCAATTCAGGATTATATTTAAACAACCTGTCTATATCATAGGTTATAAATATGTCAACAAATATAGCATAATCATATGTATAGATAGTGACGATGTAATTTATATTTTTACGAGTCTATGGTCTTAAACAATGTAACCATAATGAACGAAAAACAAAACGTAAAATGGTAAAATTCAATATATGATTTATTTCAGTAGAATACAAAATGAAAATGTTAAAGAACTATCAAAAAACCTAATGAATAAAGCTATCATTAAAGTCCAGAGGTGTTCCAAATAGGTTCCAGCACCGTGATAATGCTCCTGTAGTCTTTAGTTGGATAATATGCCATATGCCTGGATCATGTAGATGAGTTAACAGGTTTTGATGTATAACACTAATATAATCCAACATGTTCTTTCCTGAATTCACTATAATTCCAAATTAATAATTTAGCCCAAGAATATTATTGAGCAATATGCAATTACAGCGAATAATTTAAATAATTAAAAAAAATCCAAATTACAGCTGAACATAACAGTAAAACTGACGCCATGTTGGTTACTAAAATAGAATTGAGTAATTGTTCAAGTAAACAACATTGTTATAAAACGCCAGTACACTATATTAGAGCCAGAATGTAGGTTAGTTCATTTCTGAAACATTTAAAGTTGTCAACTAGTTTATGACTTTCCAAAATGAAACGCAATGTCCTAAACTCTGATTAAAATAAAGATGTGTATCGTAATAGATGATGATCATAATATTTAATCTATAATCACCGAGAAATATTATTTAATTTTGAAGAATCTGAGGATTTTACTAAAGCCTAAATATTTCCTTGAAAGAATGCAGATTTATTTCAACACTAAATCGATCCATTGTTCACAACTTGGAGCATCAAACTTAATACTTGTTTTCTTTTTTCCACGGTTCATATGCATTTCTTTCCGCATTTTTAAATCGCTCCTCTTAATCTGTGTACACACTTTGTGCTCTGCGACGATCATTCTTATTCAGAATATTTGAATATTGGATATCAACGGAGGACCCGACGGTATTACTACCGTCATCATAACCCTTTGTTTTTACAAAATGTATGTTCACTATGTTTACTTTTTGTCGCACATCTGTCTTCAGAATACCCGTATATACAACCTCGGTATTTACTTGAGGGTATAAACCAAATTTAAACAAATCATTAGATTGTTGTAAATTATTGTCATATCCATTTTAAAACCAGATAAAGCACGTGCAAAGGGAAACCACATAGGTACATTCAAAACTATTGATAAAATTGCACATGCGAGAATGGAATTCATTCGTAACACCACTGGAATTCATTGAGAACATTATGCTTTTGGACTGTGATAGAACCTTTAGTATTATTTGGGTTTTATTCACAATGTTTTAAGTTACTTTTAAAAGTTCACTTTCACTTCTTGAATATTATTAATTTCAAGTCACTTAGATGAATATCATAGAGGCGTAACACATTCTAGCCTGAGCTGACATAATAAATCTATGGATATGTTAGCTTCTTTAATATATATATATATATATATATATATATATATATATATATATATATATATATATATATATATATATATATATATATATATATATATATATATATATATATATATATATATATAATTTGTAGGCTTGAAGCGGATCTAATTTGGATATCAGCTTCACAAGGTATATATTTATTCAAATTACCTACACTCAATTTTGGTTAAACAGATGTAACATCCAAAGTGCTTGAAATAAAACTTGCCAGTGTCTGCCAGTCTTTAGTTATTAAATTATTTTGTCTGTATCAAGGCAGCCTAAATTTTAGAATGGTCCTGTTAAACTACATTTTACCCTAGGATGGGTCTATTGATGAGGTCCTAGCTGAATAGGTTTCGTTCTCTACTGAGTAAGGTTTATTTAAAATTTGACTTATATTTTAAGGTTTTATCTTGTACTTATTTATTGGGGTTCATGCAATTATTCAATATTGCACCGTCTGAATTGTGTTGATGTGCCTCTAAACTGTCTACATGAACTTTATATGATTAATTTAATTAATATGCAGTTTTGCGAAAATATATATAATATTTTTTAAGTCTGCTAAAAGGTTCAGGTCCTTTTAGAACGTAAATACTATTTTGGATTAATGGCAGGTTTGAACGAAATTATAGTATAGATTTGTGTCGATACTTAAGAGCAAATATCAATGAATGCATAATGTTATTTAAATGGCACTGTGTACATTGACTTCATAGGAATTCACGTTTAGGAATGTTCAACATGTGAACTATAACTGTGTATTTGTGTTTGTGTTAATAAAACAAACACGGGATTATCTAATAACCGAGGATAGTAGACTTGTACTTGCAAAGTTTATATACAAATTTTAAAATATAACTCTTCCTAATAAGCCGATGTCATTTCTCCAATGCCATCTTCTCCATGTGAATTTCCATAATACCACGCCATCAGTCTAATAACTTTAGACACTTTTTGCATCATATTTCAACAAGCAATATTGTGAATAACTGATCTTGCACGACAGACGTTTGTTATTGCAATAAACTAATGCTAGCAATATCGACAGCGTTCAAATTACCTCCTTTGTGATATGCATTCGTTGTTTATACAGTTAGGTCAAGTGAATGAACGTAATATAAATGAAAAAAAGGTACTATTATGTCAGCAAATTTTGATATTTGTATAACAGTATTATTAGATTCATTTCAGTAACTCTGTTTTTCCTTCCATTTACTTACCTTGTTGTGCTTTTGTCGGTCTTGCTACACTACTACGGGTTCTACGACAACAGTCTCTTTCTGCCAAATCCAAATCACCACTAAAGTACCACTAATATTTCTGTTCGTGTTGTTTCTGTAACTTATCTACTAAATCAATTAATTGATTTTAAGCCTCCCTGACCGATTTATGCAGTATATACCGAAATGATACTTGCATTACAGTAAATGAGTTTATATTCAAGACATTTTAAACTAGAAGAATATTAGGATAAAGATGTCTCTCAATTTTATTTTGTAACAATTTAAAAATGCATATCCTATGAGAAAGGTAATAGTGAGCTTTACCGAACATATCGAGCCTTATCCTGTATTCAGAAAATGCATCGACCAGAGTGTCAGGCAAATTCTCAATATTACACAGTTAACAATTAAGGAAATGTTTGCATCCGCTAAAGGTTAAAATGTCACATTGAACATTTTGTTAGATAAGGCAAGTAAGTAGTTTAATTACATTTTTACCAGTTTGATGTAAATATCAAAATCATAACATTAGTTTAAGTATGCTCTCAAGTTGAGGAACTTTATTAATACGGATACAAACACAAAATACTGTATATCCAAAATAATCACATTCTTCCTTTCATATTTTTTTTATTCATTGACTGTTCCTTATATTTTCTCTATGATACGAGCCTCAGATCATTGAAGCACTTCATCTAGGCACATATTTTTAATATTACGAACATTTTAGATATTGCCTATCATATTGACATCATCATCACAGATTTTTAATATTACCAACATGGTAGATATTTCCTATCATATTAACATCATCATCAAAGATTTTTAATATTACCAACATGGTAGATATTGCCTATCATATTAACATCATCATCAAAGATTTTTAATATTACCAACATGGTAGATATTGCCTATCATATTAACATCATCATCAAAGATTTTTAATATTACCAACATGGTAGATATTGCCTATCATATTGACATCATCATCAAAGATTTTTAATATTACCAACATGGTAGATATTGCCTATCATATTAACATCATCATCAAAGATTTTTAATATTACCAACATGGTAGATATTGCCTATCATATTGACATCATCATCAAAGATTTTTAATATTACCAACATGGTAGATATTGCCAATCATATTGACATCATCATCAAAGATTTTTAATATTACCAACATGGTAGATATTGCCTATCATATTGACATCATCATCAAAGATTTTTAATATTACCAACATGGTAGATATTGCCTATCATATTGACATCATCATCAAAGATTTTTAATATTACCAACATGGTAGATATTGCCTATCATATTAACATCATCATCAAAGATTTTTAATATTACCAACATGGTAGATATTGCCTATCATATTGACATCATCATCAATGATTTATAGATGATGAGTAGCCTTTATTAAAAAGTCACGAATACCCATTGATAAAAGTGCACCATACTTTGAAGTATTATAAGGATGGTAGTTTGATAAAAGTGCACCATACTTTGAAGTATAATAAGGATGGTAGTTTGATAAAAGTACACCATACTTTGAAGTATTATAAGGATGGTAGTTTGATAAACTTCCGGCTTGCTAAAAAACAGTTAAAAAACCGTTTTTTTAGACATGACATTGGTTTAGACATGCTGCCGTAATGCATTCATATTATTTCGTTCTGCACAATACGCTTACAGTTGTTATGCATATTTGTGTTTATTTCCCTTTGTTTTATTTTTGTTCATTTTTTTTTTATCATGTAATCATGTCTTTATATGCATGTATGTATGTATGTATGCATGTATGTATGCATGTATGTATGTATGTATGTATGTATGTATGTATGTATGTTTCTATCACTGCGAGGGAATTCCATTCAAAACTTCCTTGAAATCGATTATTTGAATTTCTTCAATATTCGGAACCAATCAGCTCTTGTGGACCAATTAGATGTTTTATGTTTGCATTTGTTTTAACCATGCATACATATTTTGAGTAATGATCTCAAAGAAAGCATTTCGTGTTGCCAATAAACATCAAAGTGGTTTACCAAAGAAACATGTTCCTCTATCTGACATTTTGAGTCTAAATAATAGAACCATAGTCATTCAGCAAGTAAATACTGGCCACTTTCTTAAATATATAACATTTGAACCAAATGAATAATTTCCATTGGAAAGGACACAGCAAAATATGATTTGGTAAGCTTCAGTTTGTAAACACTTTCCCTGTGCTCTCATGTATGTTTACGATAAATATGGGCGTGGGAAATATTTTAATATTTTCATATGAAAATACGGATATTAGATAATTTGATAACTAATTTTTTGAACGTTTGTGTCCTCAATGAATTTCTAAACGTAGAACTTTAATTTGAATTTAAAAGCACGCACTTTATACATATAACGTGATCTTGTTAAAGTTTTATCAAATTTTAAGGGGGCCCGGAGTGGCCGAGTGGTCTAAAAAGCCCTCCGTTACGGATCACTGCCATCTCACCTCTTTCTGCGTGGGTTCGATTCTAGGATTCGGCTAACGTGGGTGTGTGAGAAAGCTTGCCACTAGCTTCTCGTGGGTCGGTGGTTTTTCCCGGGGTTTTCCCGGGTTCTTCCTCCACTAATAATACTGGCCACCATGCATAGCCTATCGTGTGCTGAAAAATGGCGTCAAACCCCACAACAACAACACATTTTATAGGGCAAATAATGTTAAGTATTCCTTACTATTCACGTTTACAAATGAATACTATTCTCAAATCAGCGAATAAAATAGTTGTATTATAAGCAATAATTTCATCACAGATCTTTTATTGTTTCTGTGCTAACATATTTTTAACGTACATTAACTTGGAAATATAATTATGTAGAAATGTTTTCCATTGTAACCCTTCATATCAAATTTTTGAAACAAACACATTTTAAGTTACATTGTTTATATTTATATGTATCAAGTAATATCAGTATATTGAAAAACTGAATAGCTTAAACTCTCGTGCCGTGAATTTGCACATCTTTGTGTTCTTAGATAGAAAACTTTAATTCAATAGAATAAGTAACATGGGTGTCAAATACGCAACTCAAAAGAACGGATATTCTTGTTGTCCATTTATAGAGAAATATCATCTTAATGACATACTTGAATAATATTGGTTGAAGATTCAACACGTTTAAAATGGAGTCCGTGCGAAAACATATTTACAGTAGTGATTAAAACGGAAACACAAAACATGTAATGGCTTGCCATCATAAATCTCCGTACATTTTCCTGCACATTACCACCGTGATCACATTTCCAATTAACACAAGGCTTATAATCCAAGAAAGGACGCATGTATGAGGCGTCTCTTTACTTTGGTTACATATAAAAGCCTTGGCCAGAACATATTTGAAACTGTCACTTTAAACTTAAAAATGATTGTTTTGTTGTAAATATGACCAGAAAAAAGGGCCCCTCACAGATCGCATCTCTCTTTGTATATAATGTATCACCCTTCCAAGGATGTATGTGCTTGCTAAGTTAGGAAAGAAAGAAAGAAACAAAAATCACCGTAATTGCACATGTACAACTCCTTTCTGGCACCACAATCAAGAGATAGGAAAATTATACCCCACTTATTCTTAGGCACAATCTAGACAGCCTATGTTTTAATGCTCAGTGAATTTCGACCAGGAATAAGTGTGTGTGTGTTTGTGTGTGTGTGTGTGTGTGTGTGTGTGTGTGAGAGAGAGAGAGAGAGAGAGAGAGAGAGAGGATATCAAAATGACCCTGATATTCTTTTCTCGGTGGGGATAAAGCAAAACAAAACAATCATCATGAGATCAATCGGTCTCACATGATCGGATCACTAGTTTTGCAAATATTAAATCTTCTTTATCTTCACTTTTCAAAGTAACTTCAACTATGTTGTGCCACTGGAAGGTTACATAAATATACGAGTACCTTGCTATATGCTAACGCATAAATCACATCAAAGAAATGCATGAATATGTACTCACTTTTGGGTGATACTGACCCTTTCTTTGTCTTTGCTCTCACGCTTACTCTTTCTTTGTCTGCATCATACATGCATCGTCTATCCGCCTAGGTATCATACTTGTGAATCACAATCACTACTACCACAAAAGGCCAACATTCAGCCATAAATATGGTCTGAAGTACATTATTATTTTAATTTATTTTTCGTTTATTTGGTACTGCCATTGCGAAACTTCAGTGCACATTCTATAGTTGTTTACCATCTTAACCTTCCTCTTGTAACTCATAGATTACAGCTATCCTCAGAACTATACAAGCTTCTAGTGAAACATATTGCTATCAGCCTTGCAAAACCTTAAACTAAATAACCTGTTCATATGTCAGATGTTGCATCACTTGATTTGTTTATACCGCAGAGATACAAAAAGATACTGAACGGGTGGGTAAAGCAGCCAAAGCTGCCCTACAGTCACCCATATCCGATCACAGATTAAATATATTGACTTATATTTGCTATACAAATTATCATTTACTTTATACATTGTGAAATATATGGTATGATAGCTTCCCATACAAACTTTAGAAAATTAAAGCCACTTCTGGAGACTGATATCTTTTCTGTGCAACAAAATGACACTAATAACATAATGTGCGGATCGCATATCAGACAAACACACCGGTCTCATTCATGCCCACGGAGAGGTAAGCCTCAACCGGAGTGCATACTATACTTGTGTACACTGAAAGTGCACACATTATTGCACACTTGAGAAATATATAGTTTGATGTGAACCCCATAAAGGAACACTTACAATACATCAACCGGGACAATCGTTACCGGAGAAAGTAGCCTGGTAACACATTTTCACCATATATTTAAATGATTTAAGATTTTACATTAATCTTTCATTTTAAAACACCTTACATAATTTTACCATGTGTACTGAAATTTGGTTTTCTCATTGCAGCTTAATTGTTTTAAATCATGTTTCGTTTTAAATTATGTTTGCATTGCTACATTTTTTCAAAATGTAATTGGCTCAAATATAGCTAATATTGTGCTGAGATTACATTCATACCCGGGCTCAAAACATCCTATAGCCGATGCCCATGGCCCAAATAAAAACAACTTAAGTGTGCCATATTCATATTCTAGGTGTGTTGCCCATCAGTGATGCATCTAAAGTGCTATATAACTTACTTGTAAACCGTACTGAGACCGCTGACACAAAGTGACATTTTTAATTACAATTTCTTGAAAGGCACTGGCAAATTATTGAAGCTAGCATCATGTAGGACTCTATCTATAGATATCTCCAGAGTATAAAGACCGTCTATTTAAATGTATTAGATAACAATGTAACGGATGTGGATTATGCATGGCGAACAGTAGTATGTTGTTTCTGTCTAGTTCATCGGTTACATATAATTAGCGCCCCATGAATAATGTCCCTATTCAGATGCCTACGAAAAGAAATTCCGATGTACTTAACAACACAATTAAACACACATCCGATATACATTCAAATCAGAATGCAAAACTGCAAATATAATAATAATTATAATTAACAAAGTGAACTGTACTCACAGTCAAATTTATTTTCTTTTTACACATGCACAACCTTCTAGAGAATGAAAGAGCATACACAGGCAATGGATCTTAACAATGAACGTTTTGTCAGTTGTTGATCCGTTTAATCCAGTTTATTAACTTTACCTGACAGAATCGTGTTTGCCGAAGAATGGAGACAAATACCACAATTCAGTAGTTGAAAGTATCGTGATACCGACGAAATTTGTATTTGTGGAAGTTAACGTGTAAACATGCTATGAAAACATATTAATCCACGTGCTGTACTTGTCCTATTGTAATAAAAGACTTTCACTTCAATTTAATTTTAGTTTTTGTATCTGGTCCTTGCTTCCTGAGTGTTCACTAGCACATAGGTGGTATTGTCGCAAAACCGCTGATATAGATTGGACTTGATAATAGAACAAAGCAACGTGTTAACTACTGGTTAAGACCAGACAGGAGGGTGGGGGTTCGGGGTGGGGAAGGAGTTGGGTAAAAGTAATGGCTGAACCGGCAAATTACCTTCGCAGTCATAGTTTATACTACTTCTTTGGATTAAATGATATATGCGCATCAGTTCTAAGAAGATATTATTCATACTGATTTCTCGTATGACCACCTAATATTTCTTCGGTCAGATTACAGTATATTTATATATGTAGCGAATATAATAGACAAGATTGGCCATTACGTGTCCAGTCCTAGTTTCGCCATCTACTTTGTAATATGCTCACATCATTTATGTACTTGTACGAATTTATATGTTCTGAAAGGAACATTATTCACGTATTTCTGTTTATAAGAGTGAATGCATTGATAAAACATGTCTAGATAAGCCCCGCCCCGCCCCCCCCCCCCCCCCCCCCGTTCATGTAAAGCGGTGTAGGACTTAATGTTTTGTACCCTTATGAACTAATTTTAATGTTTGAACTGTTTAATGCCCTAAAGTAATGGCGACTGTTATAGTATAGGTCAAGCAGATCATGTATGCATTCGGTACCAACTATTTCAGTAATGTGTGCTATTTTTTACCATTTAATTGCACATATTTTAAAATGGCGAGTAATCACTTTATTTTTTGGATCCTCATACATCCATGTTCCTTTAGAAAGTAATTATATATATTTATATACACTGTTCGAGAAGTACATTCGGCAAATGTTAAATTACGTAAATGGATATATTTCGATGAGGTCAAACTAAAGGTGTTAGCGCGATGTAATCTCACAATGAAAGCTGCAGCTGTTGAAAATAAAAAACGTATTATCATGTTAGCTGTTGAATTCACTCTAAGTCCTTTTCTCTTGACCCAAGTTAGTACCTGGCTACCTTTGTAAATGTACACAGTGATCAATAATTTTAGTCTGGGGTCATCTATATATGAAGTCACGTAATTTGGCCGGATTTTATTTGTACCCCGTCACCGTCACAAAAACTCAACTCCCTCGTATGACGTCACAGTTTTGACACCCCCAACCAATAAAAATTGTCAAAAATTGAAATTGTTTTGACATCCTTTTGCATTAGAAAAACAATACAACATTCCACTCTAAATTATTTCTCTGATAGATGGCGATGGTGTTGGTTTTCTGACATCACAATTTTAAATACCCCAACCACCATCATCATACTTGTTCGATCCCCCTCGGGGTACGACGTCATATATGGCTGGCCTCTGGAAGCTTTTTGATGACATTTAAGGTGCAATGCCTTCATTAGTTAGGATTGAATACATTTGCATAAAGTATATTATTATTCACTTTAAGAAAAATTAATATCTATTTTCAGATGAGTAAATTCACTTATATGACTATTCCGACATACAGTATACTAGAATACTAAGCTCACATATGTCAGGAATCTCAGGCAGCAGCACTAAAGACAATCAAAAACACAGTATCTCTCATGTGTTTTATGTCACTGGCAGGATTTACTAATTGCAGTTATCAAAATTTTAACTTTGACACATTTTGTTTAGAAACCTAATAAACAATGTATAAACACTTCCTCTGGCATTTCACAGAGTGGTGTAAGCAGTATGTATCAGATATATGCACCGATAACATTTATTTTACTAATGAATGTGTTGTCCTAACTATTTTAATCTCGATAGGCACCAAAAGAACTTTCTTAATAATATTGAGACTATTTTGTGTAATTGTATCGAACTTAATTTACCAATACCACTCTTAAGACCGCTATTCTTGCTATATCTCCAACAACACATCCTATTGGGGCACCTATCATGGTTGTTCTTGCCGTGATTACTGCCAGACGTATGACAAATAATTGCTGCCATAGCGATTCCACAAACTGCATAAGCATCGTACAAGTGGGTAATATCGAAGTTCCGTTATATTAATAATGCAGTATCGGACAAGTGGGTAATATCGAAGTTCCGTTATATTAATAATGCAATATCGTACAAATGGGTAATATCGAAGTTCCGTTATATTAATAATGCAATATTGTACAAGTGGGTAATATCGAAGTTCCGTTATATTAATAATACAATATCGTACAAGTGGGTAATATCGAAGTTCCGTTATATTAATAATGCAATATTGTACAAGTGGGTAATATCGAAGTTCCATTATATTAATAATGCAATATTGTACAAGTTCCGTTATATTAATAATGCAATATCGTACAAGTTCCGTTATATTAATAATGCAATATCGTACAAGTGGGTAATATCGAAGTTCCGTTATACTAATAATGCAGTATCGTACAAGTGGGTAATATCGAAGTTCCGTTATATTAATAATGCAGTATCGGACAAGTGGGTAATATCGAAGTTCCGTTATATTAATAATGCAATATTGTACAAGTGGGTAATATCGAAGTTCCATTATATTAATAATGCAATATTGTACAAGTTCCGATATATTAATAATGCAGTATCTTACAAGTGGGTAATATCGTACAAGTTCCGTTACATTAATAATGCAATATCGTACACGTGCATAAAATGCAGATAATGTTCGTACTCATCACGTACAAGGATAAAAGTTACACAGGCTTAACGTATTGTACATCCACAGCTGCCATACAATTATAAAACATATACCTGAAGAGTATTTAAAATTGCAAACATGTCTACGTTCTGGAGGCCTAGCAGCATGGTCATTTAGAAATGTATGGTTACACCCGTAACTGGTGTATTCACGAACGTTCTCGTTTTTGTCGAATAAACGTTATTCGAACAAGTGCGTCCTTGTTGAATAACAGTCGAGACCTTTCTTTCTCATTTGAGTTATTGTTGGTTTAACAAATTCGTTGTTAAAGGTAACCGAAGAGAATTCAGTCGTGAATACCACTTCTGCATTGTAGAAACAATCCCTGTTTGTTTTCGCCCCTGATGGTGCCGCAAGAGATCAAATCATTTCACGAGCTAATGCTATTACACAATCTGACCTCGAGTTGGTATTGGTAAATTAGAATCGGTCCAATTATTAATTTCTATTTGACTATGAACAAGATTATATTTTAGTGCATTAAAGGGTATGGTAACAAAACTCAGATATTCGTCGACAAGTGGAACAAAGTCGCCATTAATGTTAGCATCCGATGACAATAGGTCTAATACCACGTGGCTAAATTACGCAATTTCATCACCTCGGTTGGAATCCATTACTCACATTTATTTTCGTACCTATTAGAAAATTTTTAATCCGTACTCTACGGGAATTCGAACCTAGGCCCGCGAGTAAACGACACCCATCTCATTATATGCACGCCAACCCATATTCCGCAAAGACTAAGCACACATCACCCCAAATTCATACTACTGAGTGGATATTTTATGCAGACACACTTGCATGGCGACCTAGTAATTAATTCTCATATAGCTACATAGCTATTCTTGATTCCAATGAAACAAATCAAGTTATATACGATTAATAATAGAATTACAAATATACACTAAACATAACGGAATGTGCTTTCTTGGGTTATACAAGAGATTGCTTGATAATAGTAAGCAGAATTAATATTTAATACAAATAATACTGTCATGCACGTTAGATTTTTTTAATTCGGAATATACGGAGATTCGAACATAGGTCCGCTGGTAAAGGGTACATAGACAGTCATTTTTGGTGATGTGTGAAGCGGAGATCGTGACAGGTACCAAACCCGTCACATTTCACATCCACCCATTTTAATAGTACTCTATGCAAATAACTCATATTTTGTGTTCAGAAACTAGTTTTGTTCTTCACGTCAGGGTGTTACTGACTTTTGTCCATTTTAACTCCGCAATCACCTAGCTTCTCCTTACCCGAAATACATAACATTAGCAATGTTTCGGCCATCGTCTGTGACGTAAACTGACATTATGAAAAAGATAACATTATTTTCAGTCAGTGACCTTGCTTTTCATTGCATGACCACAACATCAACCTATTTCTCTTTTACCCAACATAAAAAGTGTGTTTGAGATATATCACAGACACACACACACACACAAAGGATGTTGTAGTAATAATTGTTTTCCAAATAGGGTCTAATAAAGAACAGTCTGTAAAACGATGTTAGAGTAAATAATGTCTTATAGATAAGGTTTCGTGAATACACAAACCATATTTATATGTTAGCTAGATATAGCAGCGCAAATAAATTCATATTTTGTTACAATAATTTAATCTGTGAAAAATTATAACAGCTTTATTCATCCTGAAAGTCGAGTGTTCCAGTGTTGTCTTTTGTTGGTAATGTCAGGATAAAACTATTAACAGAACTTTGACATATGAAATGCTCCGAATAATGATGCCAGTTATTAGACACAGCCTATTTCCGTACACAATTTTGCTTTGACCAGGGTCTGCATGATTTCAGAGTAAACCCCAAAGACAAAACATATGTCAATTATTGGTCGAAGGCTTATTTTATTTTTGATGTATTGGATTTGATAGGTAATCAGGCCAGAAAAGCATTATTTCATCGCTGGTTGTACTGGCTTTTAGAGGGTAAGCATGTCATACACAGACATGTTTATTTATCTTAGTGATTTCTGCTGTTCAGATATATATGGACTTTTTAAATAGCTGAATGCAATATAAAACAAAGTGAATAAACAATCAGCCATATGCTAAGCTATTCCAGTGACCCTATACAGTAGAGCTTATTCATGGGTAGAAATTGTATCTAATGAAAGTGCCATCCCTAGATATAGATCACATTTTCGATTACGCCACTAGACAACTATGTTACTTATAATATCTATTGTCTTTTAAGATGTTGTAGATAGCGTTAACACAATCTCAAACAAAATGAAACTTTCAAACAAAATAAAGTGGTATTGATTCATTCGATTGGCGAACGACTTGTATTATGTACAGAGTGAATTTATAAATAAAAAAAGTTTCAAATACGATTTAACATACACCCTTAAAGAGAATACTTTTTGAACAATCACCACATGACTTTGTCTTTCATGTATTAATTTAAATTTTCTTTTCATGGGCCCTTGAAACATTTTCTCATGTGCAAATATGTGTGAACATGTGACTTCAGGCAGCACATACTTTTCTGGTTATCATTATCGCAATATCAAATATTGTATCAATAGAAGATGGCATTTGGTATTTGATAATGCCAATTCTAATGGCGCCAAGGTATAAATATAATTATATTTTGCAACAACACAAAGGGCATGCTCCAACTTCAGTCGTTCAGGGCTAAATCGGATCTAATATTCTATACTAAAGAACGAAATATACAAGTAGGTCATAAAAAGGACTTTGTATGATGTTAAAAACGCGGAAAACTTTACTGGCACAAAACCATGTCTGAATCGTTTCTTGTTTATTAAGAGATAAAGAGGCATAGGTCATCAAAAATGACCCACGTATTTGACCTTGCTGTGGATTATTTCCTTGGTTATGGTCCAACAGAAAAATATGGATTTCACTGCATATATCTTGTGTGTGTAATTTAGATGAAGTCTCTATGAAAGCGAGATGGATACATTAACAATCGTAGCAGACATTAGAAGCGCATATACACCAAAAAGGAATATCAGAGCTAAAAATGAGAAACATTTTCTCTTTATCAAAATTGCAGTGTTTCATTGCGTAGAGAAATGCATTTTTTATAATTCCTTACTTATATAAAGCGTTTATAGTCTGTAATATATGACTGAAAGGAAATATTAGCATTGGCCGTACCATCAGATTATTCAAATAATAATCGTTAGTCACTAGTATATAGAGACGATTTAGATTTTGAACCAATTTATTAAGTAGTTAAATATAGTATTTGGAAGTGAATACGTATTGGTATGTATGTTCTAGATCTTCACATTAAAGACACAATATACTATCTCTCAAATGATTAAAATATAAATCAATATGTAAATCGCTACAGTTATTTCTAATTCTAGTATGTGGAATCCATAAGTTACCAACTTAGAAATGTGAAGGCATTTGTGTTGTCTTTGCTTCTATTTCAGTTCTGAAGATAAAATAGTTAAATTCAACTAATGCTAAATCTGCAGTGACTTCCGAATATGAATATACTTGTAAAGGAATGAGTTTATACTTATTTCCAGAATGGAAATATTTGGAATAAATTTATTTATATTTCTAATATTATAACTGTTTGTCTCAACCAATGGTGGTAGAGGGTCAGCAAAATAATGATAAACACCGTATACAAAGTAAAATACATTATACCAAAGTAGGAAAACCAGTCTCTTCATAAATCTTACAACACAAAACACTTATATCATGACCAGTCACAATTCTCCCAGATTCAAAGGGCTGTTCAAACAAGGAATTTAAAGAAAGGTCATGGCATTTCACAGCCACCATATAACATATCGTTTAAACAAGCTATTTTATTTAATCTGCCTGTTTTTAGGTGGTCTAGGAACAGCTATTACATATCACGAACATGTCAGCTCTGTCCGCGTGGGTTCGAGTCTTGGATTGACCAATGTGGGTATGTGAGAAAATTGACTGGTAGGTTCTAGTGGATTCGTGTATCTTCCCGTACTCCCAATTGAAGATCTTCCCAAGTAGATATTGCCTTCAATAAATCGCCTTAATATGAATATCCACTATTGTAAATATAGATAATATGATTGCCTTTTAATTATAATATACAGAATATAATATACAGAAACTGTGCAAACGTGATGAAATCCACCAATCACTACAGAAACCTTGCAGGCAATTTGCAAATCCGCCAATCACTGCTGAGACTTTGCAGACATATAGCAAACCAACCAATCATTGCAGAGACATTACAGACATATAGCAAAACGCAAGGTTCTAAACAGGTGACATTTCCTGGCTGAAATTTAGCACAATTACTACCCTAACAATCATAAGATCTCAACTGTTGCAACATGTATTTCTTTCTCATGTTTTCGTGTCAAGCAAATAATGGTTGATATAATACAGTAAGAGATGGAAAAATAAGATCAAATTACAATGGTACTTTCCAATGGGAATATAAATGCTTTCCTGCTGTAGTTTGTTTTAAAATTCGATAACGGTCCCACCATTTAATGTTATTGGGCAAGTGAGTGGGTGGGGAGAGATTTTGTAAGCAAAATTTTGAAAGTGCTTGAACGAATATTCTTACTCAGATTTATCTAAAGGAGAACCCATTGCATCCATTATATTAGTTTAAAAAATAAATTATCTGGAAGTAAAAAGAAAAAATGCTCTGCAAATGTCATTATCCCAGTCCCCACTCACTCATCCGAAAAGGAAATAGTTGGTCCCTGGCCAGAGTACTTGAATAATCATTTTCATTTCCTTGATTTTGTCGGTCTGGCTAGAACTATTTGTAAAAATGGAACTACTACATTCAGTCCTCCTTCCCCAGTACACCACTTCAAATTAGTCCATACTCACATTATTGTGAAACTTGTGATAATGAATTTGAATTTGTGTTGTTCTATAGCAACAAATAAAAAAGAAACAACTTGTGTAACTTATGATACTATATAGTAAATTGATACTTACAAAGTGTCAATTAAAACCCTTAAAAGTGTAAGTTCCCAAGTTGTGTGGTGTGTTCACTGGGACGCCTGGTTCGTGTCTGGTTGCCTGGATAAAGTCATATTGCTATAAACAAACCCAGACAACACGCCATAGAATTTGCAATGGGCCAGGTTATGAATACGTCACTTTATCTACCTGGATTTTCTGCTGCAAACAATTACTTCCCGGTCTTGCCGATAGAGCTAAAACGAGTCAAATGACTTCAGTTGCGATATAATAACCTAATACTTTGTTTATTTAGTTTTCGTTCAAGCAAATGAAGGTATATACAATAAAATAAAAGCGAGGGATGAATACGGGTCGAACTAATGACAGCAAGTTCAAGATTTTCATACATATCTACCCCTTTATTTATTTATTTTTGTCATTCAGGAAGCGTAGTTCTTGCATCTATCAATTATTCTATGTTTCGTGTTGCCTCTATGGCTTTTAATGTTATTATAAATTTAACTACTGTTACCACTATTCCTCTTTATGTAAATCCATAACTCTCCTTAATACAGTGTCAGACCGTCTGAAAAAGAACGTATATATACAAATATAAATTTACTTACTACAGCGTCTGACAATACAACGCATATGACCAAACATAACTCTACGTAATGCAGTGTCTGACGCAGTCAAAATACGAAGTTTCTTTACAGATACAATTCTGCTTACTACAGTCAGACACAGTCGGAATAAAACGTACATGTACAACTATGACTATACATACTATAGTTTGTGACACAGTCAATATGCAAAGTGAATGCAGAAAATATAACTCTGGTAAATGCATTGTCTGGCAGAGTCGAAAATACCATACAAGTACAAATATAACTTTACCTATTACAGTGTATGTCAGTCAGAATACAATATATATATATATATATATATATATATATATATATATATATATATATATATATATATATATATATATATATATATATATTCAAACATACCTCTATTTACTACATTTAATACAGTGTATGACAGTTAAATATAATGTATGTTTACATATATAACCCCACTTATTAGAGTCTGACACAGTCGAAATAAAAAGTATAATTAAAAATATAACTCCACATACTAGTCTGACAGTCAAAATAAAACGTGTATGTACAAATATAACACTACTTCCTACATTGTCTGATAGTCAAATACAATGTATATGAACAACTATAACTCTACTTAGCACAGTGTGTGCCACAATCGAAATACACCGCATTTGTACACATTGAACTCAACTTAATACAGTGTTTGAGAGTCAGAAATCAACGCGTATGTACAAAGATAACTCTATTTACTAGAGTGTCTGAGAGTCAAACTCTGACACAGTAACACTGCAATGTATATGCACAGAGTTGGACAGCCTAAATACAACGTAGTTGTACAAATAAAACTCTGCTTGACACAGTGTGGGACAAAGTCAACATAAACTGTATATGTACATATATAACTCCACATATTATGGTGTCTGATAATCAGAACACTATATATATATATATATATATATATATATATATATATATATATATATATATATATATATATATATAAACTATATTTTGGTGCCCGACAGTCAAATACAACGTATATGTACAAATATAACTCTACCTAATACGATATCTTACACCGTGAAATACAGCATTGATGTACAAATACAATTCTACTTAATACAGTCTGACACAGTCAAGTACGACGTATATGAACAAATATACCTCCACCTACTACAATGTCTGATACTGTGAAATACAACCTTGATGTACAAATATAGTTCAACTTACTACAGTCTGACAGTCAAATACAATGTTAATATACAAACATAACTCTAATTACAACAGTGTCTGACGCATTTGAAATTCAAACGTTTATGTACAAAAAATAAGTTACTACAGTCAAAGTCAAAATACGACATATAATTGCAACTACAACTCTAAATAATACAGTCTGTGACAGGCAAAACACAACATATATGTACAAATATCTCTGCTTATTACAAAGTGAAACTAAAACTTTATATATATATATATATATATATATATATATATATATATAACACATATAAAATTCAACGCATATTTACAACTATAACTACATAATACAGTTTGTGACAGTCAAATTGCAATGTATATGAACAAACACAATTCTACTTACTACAGTCAGACCAAGTCAAAATACAACGTACATATACAAAAATATATATTTGATTACTTCAGTTTCTGACGGTCAGAATACAACATGTATGTAGAACAATAACTATACATACTACAGTTTGTGACGCAGTCAAAATTCAATGTATATTTACAAAATATAACTCTACTTATTATAGTGTCTGACAATCATATTACAAAGTATATATATATATATATATATATATATATATATATATATATATATATATATATATATATATATATATATAACATAAATATCTCCTTAGTACATAGTCTGACACATTCACAATACAACGTATATTTAGAAATATAGCTCTACCTGTTATAGAGTCTGACAGTCAAAATACAACTAATAGGTTGAATTTAAGTTCTTTTTACTACTGTGTCTGACAGTCAAAACACAACGTATATGTAAAAATGTAACTACTTATTAGAGCGTCTAACACAGTCAAAATACAACGTATAAGTAGAAATATAACTCTGCTTCTCATAGGTGGGCTGATGAATAGGTGTGCAAGTTGGTACATTGATGTGTTTGCTGGGTAGTCCATATTTAATCAATCTGACTAAAATTTGTATAGTTTAAAACTAATCTTCAAAGCAAAACTCTGGTAATTAAATATAGTGATATCATTATTAAATGCATTTAATAATACAATAAATGAAATTAATACCTTGTCTTCCTTAGATATGTGTGGAACTGGTAATGAGAATACTTTAAATAATTATACTACGTTGTAATTGTTAGATGAGTGTGGAATGAGTCACATGATGAAATCAAAAGGACTCGTGTTTGTAATTGTTAGATAAGTGTAGAATGAGTCACATGATGACTCGTGTTTGTAAAAATAATAAAGAACGTAGGTTCAAAATAATGAATTTGAAAATTTTGCATCAACGTTATAAAATATCTTAAATACGAGAATAGTGTCAAAAACACACTTGATAAAGAAAAATAGTTTATTTCCCATTCACCCAGACATAAAAGGATTTCATACATTTTGGACCTAAGTTTTGCACATACACACATACTTTCTATTAACCGAATGTAGGAAGGACGTTATTATATGTTGTCATAACGTTTGCAGAAAACAGTTTGTAAAATATTATTCTGACTTCTAAATTGAAATATTGTAGTTTAATAATACCATAAAAGTTCGAAGGACATATATTTTTAATTTAAAAAAAAAATAGTATGAGAAATGAATTTCTCATATTACTGATATTTTGGACCGTAATTAAAATCTTTAAAAACGAAGCAAAAAATATAAATTGTTAAACATTATACAGACACACACACACGAACGCACACCCCCTCCCCGCACGCCCTTTGAAAACTGCAAAGAAATATATAAATATCCTTTGAGAAACAAAAAATACGTGTCAATAATGCGTAGAATAAGGGAGACAGATACAGAGGAATGGCTTCCACATATATCACACAAATAATTCTCATACGTCTGTGAATAGTTTAGGAAGACGTCTGACCTTCCGTTCTGTCCTGTTCTGTACAACAAGTCTTACATGTCATCGTTCTATGTGTCTCTCCCATACTGTCACATGTCCATTTAAATTGCATACTGTGTGCATTTTTATGTATTGCAAGACAGTGGGCTCATGGTTTTTCAGCTCTGCCACTGTTCCATTGTACCAAAGGTAGCATACATTCATACAATCTAAACTCTGGTGCTCAAGTTATATTTGCTTCTCTTTACTGAAAAGACAGCATTTGTCTATGATTGAAAAGATGACATGTGTTTATGATTGAAAAGATACCAGGTGTTATGATGCTTCTCATAATTTTAGGTTTATCGATGAAACTGGAAAATACAAGGATTAGGTAAATATTAACCAATTTCAGAGAACATAGATACCTTAGGTGACGTAGTATGCATAAAACAAAGTAGAAAACATGGTTCTAAATGTAATGTCAAACTTATGTGTCAAACACGATTTCACGTCTGAAAAAAAAGACACATTGGCACCAACTTCACTGGAATCGAACATATCTCATCTTATTAAAAGCAAGGTGTTGCTCTTAAGTTTGCTATACATGATTATTTATGAAAACGATATAGCGCATCTACGAAATTTAAAAAGTAGCTATTAAATATTTCTTTCGGCTTGTGTTACTGTTTGAACGGCTGTGATCTATTCGAATACTTCGATCGACTCTTTCGAGATTAGCCGATAAATAAAGCCACAAACCGATAACCAGATGAATTCCGTATGCGTGTGACGTGATAAGGTTGTGCACTGGGATTTCGTATCGTAAGGACTTTGGCCAGATTTAAATTTAACTGTTTTGTATCAAAATGTTTCAGAGTTAAGGCCGCAATTCAACTGTCTTATGATACGTTTGCCAATGAATCATCACAAACTCTTCGTACCTTTGGACGTACATCATGGATTTAATTGATAATCCCGTAGGGCGCACATTCGAGGTAAGATTCGATACATTTTATTCATATATTGAATTCTTTGCGCTGTAAGGTTTCATCGTTTCAAATGAATTATATATACTCCCAATTTTAGAATGCTATTCCATTTAATCTTCCAAAGATGAGTTGAAGACACCTGAAAAGAACGAATAAATTAAATCTGAATGAAAATAAAAAAAACTCACCGAACTGTCTTTGGGAAATTGTACACACCTTTGTATGTCTTTGGTGAACAGTACGCACCATTACATGTTTTTGGTAAATAAAACAGACTTTAGTACTTTAGTACCCTTGAATTAGGGAATGACACTCGCAGGTAATTCATATATATATATATATATATATATATATATATATATATATATATATATATATATATATATATATATATATATATATATATATACTGAACGTCGTTGTTACGGTGTTACCACCTAGCCACTACTGAACGTCTGTTGTTACGGTATTATCACCTAGCCATTGCTGAACGTCTGTTGTTACGGTATTATCATCTAGCCACTACTGAACGTCTGTTGTTACGGTATTATCATCTAGACACTACTGAACGTCTGTTGTTACGGTATTATCATCTAGCCATTGCTAAACGTCCGTTGTTACGGTATTATCACCTAGAAACTACTAAAGGTCTGTTGCTACGGTATTATCACAGCTGATTATTAATTCTCATCAATCTGCACAGTCATAACGGAATTAATTACTAGGTCGCCATGCGTGTGTATCTACCAAGCACGAGTGCATATACCACCAACTTTGTAGCATTATTTTATGATAATATGTACTTAGTCGTGATGAAATATGGACTGGTGAGTGCATGTAAAGTGACTGGTGCCGTTTACATGTGAATCTTGGTTCGAATCTCAGTAGGGTAAAAATTAAAAATTATTTTACCTCTATGATACGATTATTTTTATTATTTGTATATTGTTATGTTTTTTATCATTACACAACACATTATTTACCCTTTGACAGAACTGGCACGTGCGACCATATTCAATTGGCATAAGTCGTTTGTTCCGGGTAGTTGGAAACAGCTATTTATTAACAGCGTAGGAATGCCGATGTCCTCCAGCCGAGCCGTATGTTCCTACCACGTATCAAACGACTTATTTCTTCTAACTAAGAACAAAACACTTATGTTATTCTGTATTTATCACAAATTCTCTTTATATTTACTCACTCTTCTAAAATCTTTAAATAATAATTAAAAAAAAATTAATTGGAAATATGATGTTTTATGAAAGATATTGAGACCCTCATGCCCGTAAATGTTGCTAAGGAAGAAACTAGAGAAAAGAAAACAACCAGGAGAGAAGAAGAGAGAAGACAAAAAATAAAGAATACGAATTCATTGGGAAAGACAACACAAAGAAAGAGGAAAATCCCAATATTCCATCTGTGGTCTACAACAGAAAACAAATTGTCACCCCAAATAAATAGAATCAATAACAAAACCAAAAAACAACGAAAACACACACTCCAACACACACACACAAATACACACAAACCTACACACACACGCACACACATTGGAATATAACATCTATATCACACACAGTAAAGCACACATACCACAAAACCCAGTAAAAGGATATGCACATCTATAACACACACAGAGTATAGCACACCTAATATAAGACAGACAAAGGACATACATATCTATAGCACACACACAGTATAAACACACATGCAATGCATAGCACTTCAACCCACCAACGCCAACAAAAGAAATCAGAAAAATACAGCACGCACAACACAATTATCAAATACAGTGATCATTGTGACTCAAGAAAGCCCTCTTTAAGGCGAAAGTAAGTGGCCCTTAAGAAAGAAAAAAATACAAATGCGAATGGCATGCTGCTGGTGAAATCACCTAACGGCGTATCGAAAACCAATCAAAATCATAACAATCATACAGCCTCCATGAGTCAACCTCATTGGTACCTTTTCGGACAACAACAAGTACGCTCAGTACAAGAAACAAAACAAACCTTTAGGAAAATTCACAACTCAAATGTTTTATCCGGGGATGTAACTATTGCCTTTTTCAGCGTTAGTGTAATGAGTGCCCACATGAATAGACAACTGGGAATAGAGTTGGCATAACAAGTGAAGCAGCTGAAAGGCAAAAGAGAGGATGGGTGAACGGAGGTAGGATAAGAACTCGGGTCCGGCGAGTGGAGGAAGCGGAATCAGTAGGGATCTTTTCTCTACCGGAGACATGAAGGTTTTCGTCCATGTTGGCGTCCTTTCTTCATGTGGCTTGCTTGGGCTGCATAAGGAGAAAATCGGGAAAAAAGTATTCAGTACACAACTTAAAAGGTCGCGCATGCCCACAACCGACGTAAATTCAAAGCAGCGGCAGCGTGTGTGTGTGGGTGCGTGTGTTTATATGTTTACTGAACGAAATAGATCAAGGTTATATATACACATGGGCCCATGAATTCGTAATCTCCGAAACGTCTACAACATTGGCTTAGGTATAAAGGTTCTGTATACAGGTATTCAGATGTGAACCATATTATCGCCAAGTATATGTTATGAATGGGGACGACAGTCTAGTCTTAATCGATATATCTTCAATATAGGTAACTTGATTTATCATATATCATCTCTCTTTATAATAAAAGCTACATAATGAAGCTTTTGATTTGGCCAAGTTTATTTCTACTGAAGGGACACATTGACATGTTCTTTGTTCTGATGCATAAGATAGTATGCTTTACATACCGGACGTTTGACCACCTACTGGTAATACTTCATTCCACAGTACAATAATGAGTTTTTCAAGGTTTAACTGCAGACAGGATTTTAATGCAAGAATAATCAAACTATGAAATCATACTTCTTGTGTGTACTCACTCAGAGCTAAAGTACAGAGAATAGCATAAAATATAATTGAGAAAATTGTATTCTTTCGTATTTAAAGGACATTTATTGAAATTTTTATATCAGACAATAGTACATGTATATTCCTCAAGAATTTTAATTAATTCATGATTTTTTAATAAGTGTGTGAGAAAAACAACGAAGCAATGGCTTTGATAGCCTTCTACATCAGGATTATAATGGCATGGTATATGTTTTCTCTTTCTGTCGGGCAATTATTACGAGAAAGATGTTGCTATAGAAATGATCTAAAACACACATTCAGACATCTAACAAGTGTTTATAGTAACAAAGAAACAACTAATATAAAAAAGAGAACAAAAAAAGAGATTTGAAAGGTTTTTATCCGTTAATCTTTCTACTAAAATATGTCCTAAATCTTGTATGTACCAATAGCATAATGCTGACACTGTGAAGATCACTAAAGACACATGCAATTTATTACAAGCGTGCAGTATTACCAGTATTACGGTTTACTGCGGTATTCTTTTCCGGTGGTACGTATCATAGTACATTATTTTCACGGTATGGATACATCTGTAGTTTCCGTCAGTAAGGAATGTACAGAAGTACTCGAGTAATCTTCACAAAAATTTAATGATAATAACAACATGTTTTCGTTTATCACGACAAAATATTTTCAAAACATTATTCTTATTTATTATACAGAATAGTTGTATTTGTTGCAAATTAATTTTTAAAACTACTAGTATAATATTCTTGTAACGTCCGAGCTAGGTCTTGATAATACCATCTTGGAGTATCGAACCAGGGATGAGTATGCTTCTAATCAGCTGACTAAGGAGGGGGAGAATGGAGTAAACTCGAACTTTTGATTTATTTTCAAACGTAATACAAAATGATTCATTTATTAATAAACAGTGAATAAAGTCAGTTCATAACCATGACAGGCTTGTTGTTTTTGTACTAAGCCAAACTGCTATCATTAGAAATTTAATTATGACAACATGTTTCATTCATGATTTAAAATTTCTATTTTCATTTGATAATTGTCTGATATTATTTTTAATGAACATATAACAAATTTGAACCATTTATTGTATTTTGGTCTTTAATCCTACTGTCAGGCCTTGAATAGAGGATTCTAAAATTCAAAGGACAATTATCAACCACTTAAATATTCTAAATATAAATAGATTGATCCTTATCTGACTAAACATTACGGATTTGCAATTTTAAGTTTAAAAAATTCTTAACTTTATGTATTTATTAAATGAGGAACAATGAAAAACACGGCCTTTAAGCCTTTAATCAGTTACCTTCTTACCCTCATTTGAAACTTCATCGAGATATAGGAATTAAATTTAGTAACAAAATACAACAACTGAATGAGCGGAACGATTGGCGTCTGTTACTTTTGAATAGGCCCATAACGAATCGTCTGCCAATAAATGTTCGTGTCCGTTACTTTTGAACAAGCCCATTACGAATCGAATTTCCAGATATTAGTATTCGATTGCCTTTACTCGTATTGCTTATCTCTTTTTTACGCAATGTTTGACATGGCGACTTTAACCTGGATATAATATTCCTTTCTTTGACGGCATTATCGATTTTATCTAAATTGCAAGTACGTGGGGTCGTCAGTATATTTACTGCAAAGAGAGAGAGAGAGAGAGAGAGAGAGAGAGTCTATACCAAATATATGGTATACTTGTGCACGAAATCGTGCATTTAAGAGCTATTCTTGTTGCTACATGCATGATATCGTCCTTATAAAAATAAACGAGGATGCTATATTCATAGTATCGTCCTTATCAGAGCAAATGAGCTTGGTATATGCATTATATATAAACAATATGCTGAAAATAGGAACTGAGAAGGACTTTCTGTGCATGCTATATTCATCATCATCATTGGCGGTTCAGTATCGAGAGACCATGCGAATAGCGCCCTTGAAGTGTCGTCTGTCTCTGGGCTGTTGGCATCGTCTGCTGTGGCTGTGCAGGCCTATGCACGAGAGACAGTCCCTGTTGCAGTTGGTGCAGACATAAGGGGAAGTCTGAGTTTCTTAGGTTGCTTCCGCACTTTTCTTTCTCTTACGTTTCTCTGCTAACAACTGGTCTCTCCTCTCATCAGCGACTGCTATGCCCTTGCTTAGCGTCAGTCTCCAGGTGCCTCGGTCCTCGGCCAGCACTTCCCAGCCGTTGGGTGAAATGTCGCATGCCTTCACGTCCCTCTCACACACATCCTTGAAACGGAGTGAGGGGCGGCCGACTCTTCTGGTGCCAGTGGTCATCTATCCATTTAGGATGTCCTTTGGCAACCTCTCATCCTGCATGTGTTGGACGTGTCTCAGCCATCTAAGGCACTGTTTGCTCAGCAGGGAGTACATGGTGTGGGTACTTACACGCTACAGGAACTCGCTGTGTGGGACGCAGTCCTGCTTTTCAAGATGGAATGAGTTGAGCCGGCACTCTTGCCTCATGTAGGTGCTCCAGGTCTCACTTCTATATAGAAGGGTGCTGAGGACGCAGGCCTGGTATACTTGGATCTTTGTGTGCTCTGTCAGCGCATTGTTTTCCCATACTATCTTCGTTAGTTGTGCCATGATGCTGTTTGCCTTTCCATGCCTTCTGTCCAGCTCCACATCAAGAGAGAGAGAGAGAGAGAGAGAGAGAGAGAGAGAGAGAGAGAGAGTGATGCTGATGGCTGACCCCAGGTACGTAAAGTTGTTGACTTTTGTCTTTTCCAGTCTGATGTTGAGCCCAAACTGCTTGAAGGCATCAGCGAGACGGTCTGCCAGTCTCTGGAGGGCGTCTTCGGTGTAGGTCACACGAGGCGCATCATCTGCAGAAAGCAAAAAGCATTTACCTGATGAGTACCGACCTCACTTTGGTCTTCGTACGCAGTCATGCCAGGTTGAACAGCCTCCCGTCGGACCTGGTGTGTAGATATACGCCATCAGTGGCTGAATCGAAGGCGTAGGACACGAGCAGGGATAAAAGGGTTTCCGCTAGCACGCAACCCTGCTTCACGCCTCTGTTGATTGGGAAGGAGGCTGAGGATTATCCATCGTACAGGACGGTTCCCTTCATATCGTCATGGAAAGAGAGTGTCATGCTGCGGAGTTTAGGGGCTAACCGATCTTACTGAGAGGTTCAAAAAGGCCCTTTATGTTGACCATGTCAAACTCCTTGGTGAGGTCGATGAACATCATGTAGAGTGGTTGACCTTGCTCTCTGCTCTTCTCTTGGAGTTGTCGTAGGGAGATGATCAATTCTGTCGTCGACCTGCATGCTATGAAGCCGCACTTGGATTCCGGGTACATACGGTCCGCTATCAACTGCCGCTTGTTGAGTATGATGCGGGCATACGCTTTGCCAACGATGCTTAGGAGCGAGATACCTCTGTAATTATTACAGTCACTGCGGTCGCCCTTGTTTTTGTAAAGGGTCACAATCGTGGCGTCTCGCGTGTCTTGGGGGACTGCTCCTTCCTCCCAGCAGAGGCAAATAGGTCGTTCAGCGGCTGAAGCAATGTTGGTTTCCCACGTTTGATAGCTTCGGGTGGGATGCTGCCAATACCTGGTGCGGTGTCGTTTGGGAGGGAGTCGATTGCTTTGCTGAGCTCCTCTAAGGAGGACATTTTTTCGAGCTCCTCCATGGTGGGTAGTTTCTTTACGCTACAAAGGGCCGCATCGGTGACTGGCGTTTATCGGTAGTATAGCTCTGAGTAGTGCTCCACCCATCATCTGTTGCTCACGGTCAATGATCTTCTCTCACGTCAGAGATTTCAGGGGGGCGACCATTTGATTGTAGGGCCTAGAGCTTTCTTGAAGCCACTGTACATACCTTGGATATTTCGGGACTAGGCACAGCGATGGATTCCATCACACAGTTGTTGCCAGTACTCATTCGCGCACTGTTTAACGATGGGTTGGGTGTTGATTCGGTTACTACTGAGAGCAGCAAGCATCCGTTCTTTGTAGCATATTTTGTAAGCTCTAAAGGCTTTTTTGTTTGTCTTCGATTGTTGGTTCCATCAATGATAGATGTGCGTTGAACCAGTCCTGGCTGGATCGTTCCTTCTTACCAAACGTGGACATGGATGTGCTGTAGATGGCATCCTTCATGGCGTTCCACTTACCTCTGACATCGTGCTCTGGCAGGTACTGGAGGGCCTGGTTCATGGCGGACGCATACCTCTCCAACTTGGAGGGGACCGACATCTACACAGAGTTTATGTGAAGGTGTCCTTTTGGTATTGAGCGGTGTAGTGTGTGTGGTTGTATGCGCACCATGCTGCTCACGAGGGCGTGACCGGAGTCGCAGTCGGCACTCTGGTAGGTTCTGGTGGAGAGGACGCTCTTAAGGGCAGATCGCCTGGTGATGACCAAGTCGAGTTGGTGCCAGCGATGAGACCTGGAGTGTTTCCATGACACTTTATGTTGTGGCTTACACTTGAAGAAGGTTTTTGACGTACAGGCCATAGTAGGTGCACAGCTTCAACAGTCTCTGACCGTTTTCATTGATCTATCCAGTGCCATGATGTCGGAGGCAGGTAGGCTATGATTCGTGGTCCCCACCTACTCTGACATTAAAGTCGCCAACGAGAAATAGTGGTTCGTCTTTGGGGCATCCTTAGAGCTGTTCGTGCAGTTGCCCATAAAAGTGATCCTTTGTATCTTCTGAAGACGTGAGGGTGGGGGCGTAGACACGGAGAATGTTGACAGCGCCTGTAGCGGTGTTGAGGAGGATGGACAATATACGCTCAGTTCCCCACCCCCTTGGGAGGCTCTCGAGGCCAGGAGGTTGTTTCTGATGGCAAAGCCCACTCCGTGCTGGCGGGGATCCTCAAGTTCTCGATGCTTTCAGAAGAACGTGTAGTTTTCCTCTCTGAGGGAGCCGCTAGAGGTGAGCCTGGTTTCCTGGATGGCAGCTATGCTGATATTTAGTCTGGTGAGTTCTCTATCGATGATGGCCGTCTTCATGGTGTCGTCCACCTACCTGATGTCGTCAGAGATGCCTGTACACACGGTGTGCACGTTCCAGGTTGAGAATCGAAGAGCTGGAGTCTTCTTTATTGGTTTCTTGTTTATTTTGTCTGGTGTGGAATTACCGTCTGCTTGTCATGCTGAGCAGCACACTGAATTTCAGACACCCACTGGAGCAGGCAGACGTTGGCGGGTCAACACCTTACTGACGGGGTCTGCCTGGCTTGAGGCGGGAGGTAGTCGGCCAGTGGGACACAATGATCCCTCCCATCATCGATGCTGACTCGTGTCGCCGTTTCCCTACGCCAATCCGGTGGGACTTATAACCCGTAAACTGCCAGCTTCAGTGTTGTTTCCTCACTCAGTAGCCAGACTGGAGTGACCTCTCCAGGGCACAAGCATGGGCGTGGAGTATGGAGATCCTGGGTTGCATAGACGCCAGGATCCCCCTCTCGTCCTTGCTAGTGGTGTTCAAAGCAATACTGAGCATGACATTATATACCAGTTCGGATGCAGGAGCTGCCGGAAGAAAGTCGTAGTTGACACCCAGCCCCCTTAGGGGCTCCACTCCGGATTTTCTGTCTGTAGTCTTTCCTTCCCCCGAAACTATCCACAAGGCAGCGGAGCCATCATGCAGTGGCTACGACTTGGTGGGCTTGGAATCAGAATTTCCTTCTCCTGACAAACTGCCTCACAAGGATAACGAGCGCCATCTGCCACGGTTTCGAGTCGGAATTTTTCTTCTCTTAGACTGGATGACTGCCAAGGCTAACGAGCCCAGTCTGCCCACACAGTTATACTGCCGGGCACTCGTTCACGCCACACAGCAGGCTCTGTGTAAACAGGGGGCCCCGCGTGAAGGTGCTGCTACGGACACAATAGTGTAGGAGAGGCCATATACAAGTAACCTCCTGCCCAGCAGAGCCAGACAGTGGTCCGGCGGCGATCACTACACCAGGAAAGGAGATGCTGTGAGAGACGATTCACTTTCCTTTGGCGAGCGGGACGTCAGGCCAAGGCCTCACACCCTCCCCCATGATATATTAGAAAGACACCATTCAGTTAGTTGGACTCCTAAATATTCTTCGTCATTTTAGACCACTTGAAGAATGATTCGTATCATAAATATACCCTGGTATTTCTCAACATACCGCGACACGTAACACGGTATACGGCAAGTACATTAGGGACAAACCATTTAATTTGTCTGGGGCCGGGGCCTGTGACCTTTATTTTTGGAAATTTCCTTTACTTTTTAGCTGGAAAATATGTTGCTTTAATATAAAACAAAATAACAACATATTATATATTATATCATTTGAAAAACATGTCTTGAGATAAAAGAAAATAAAACATCTCAGTTAAAATGAAAATAACTGCCACCCTTAATAATGTTCAGTATCGCATTTGCTATGGCTATGTTGACTATTGTATCAGTTGAAATCTAAAACCGGGAACTAAATAGGTACGATTTGGTTTACTTTATAACTGAAACCCTCTGAAGACGTTGCTTGCTGATTAAACTACGGAATTTTTGACACCGAAGCGTATAATTTAGTAGCTACACTATTGATATAACAGGCAAGGAAACTTTGAGTGGGTTACAAACACCGAGGCAAGATATTTATCAGAGTGGGGTCGGTAAACATTAAAAACAATTGCTCAAAAACGAGAAAATATTTAGTGGACAACTGAAATTATTAAAAATTCAATATAAGAACAACTGCTCTCCTGAAAATCTTAAGATCATTCGCAATCTTACAAAGAAAAGAATGTGCTTAACAAATTAACATACGAAATTAAATAGCTAAGATAAAATACATTTTATTAAAAGTTAGAGTTGAACATCTTACAACATGTCCAGCTTGGCCAACACGTGACACATGTTAAACACATAGATAAAGGATTATAAATACAATTATATATTTGTAATATTCACACTTAAATTGTGTCTAGAACAACTGTTTTGTGGAAACCGAGACTAAATTTTTGTACTACTTTTTGATAAAACATTAAAACACGTTGTTAATATCATTAAATTCGTAACCAGGTTTCAAGAAAAGTTCTGTACATTAGATATTGTGGAAATTACGAACCTCTAATCGAAATACACTATATATGCAAAGTTTTTATTCTAGAAATGTCTAAATACAACCCAATATTTGTTGTTATTCAACACGTAGCCCTTGTGAATCATACATATACAATTTGATCTTATGATACAACTCATGTATTTTCCTTTTCAATTTTCCAATAAGTCCAAATATCGTATCTGTATGCATAACTGATTAAATTAGTATATTCCCTTTTTAAACCTCCAACATCGTTTGTATTGCCTATCTGAGTTCCATAACTGAACTGGTTAATTAGCCTTGCAGAAAACGCTGATGAATAATTTTACTTTGCGGCAAGGTTTCCAGAAAATATGTTCAATTTACATGGTTCATATATACATGCTTCCATATGGTAAATATTAGAAACAATATAATGAGTCAATCGATGGGAGGCTGCTGTATATAATGGACAGTCAAGTAGTTCATATTTATATATTTTCAATGATAGAAAATACTGGAAACAATGTAATGAGTCACTCAGGGAGGAATATTATATAATAGAGCACACTCAGATTAAGAACTGACCGGACTGAGCTATCCAATTAAGCCAGACATTTATTGTCTTAACCACGGTTGCTTGTTTCCTTGTATCCCACAGAAAGTATCTCTGTGGTTTACAAAAGGTATTAATGTTGCTTGTGACCCACAAATAGAACCATACGATTGCATTTATGTTATAGTTAAGTGCACATGTATATATGGAGTCACTGTATTGCTCTTTATAAGTATCACGGTACTAACTCATTTTCCAAAGTAAACCGATGCAAATACGATGATATTAAAAACTCAGAAGCTTTAGATTTCTGAATTCCCATGATTAAACCTATGTTTGACAGTATAGACTCATCCTGGACGACAGCTTATGTGTAGAAAAAAGGATGTAACATTACGTTATCTATACATTATCAACCAATCCTGGCTAGCCACCCATATATACATTATATAAATTTTCCCTTCAACCAGTTCAGACTGGTCCCCATTTTTCTATACCATTAGTACAGCGTGTGCTTGAGTTATCTCGTCTGTTGCCTACATTATTCACCTCGTACTAGATGCACGAGGGCGTAGCGGGCCTATTCTACGTGTCTGAAACCAAATGGTGTATCGAGCAGATTATATTTTCATCAGACAGCATGGCGTATCGGGCGTACTGTAGATATCATAGACCGCATGGCTTATCGGGCCCTTTCTACACGTGTGAAACCTCATGGCTTATCGGGCTTCTACACTGGCTTACTGTACATGCCTGAAACCTCATGGGTTGTCTTCTATAAGTTATGTCATTCCTATAACATATTAGACCGCTCTTCATGCGACACATCACTAATGGTTCAGAATAAATATGCGAAAATATCACCATTGCCGCCACCACAACCACCACAACTATCATATGAATATATTTATTCGTCTTATCTCCACCAATCTTTCATTTCTAGCATCCAAGATATAAAATCGGTAAGTAAGGTATAGATTGTCCCTGTAAATATGGATGATTACAGTCATGTCTGTTTTACCATAAACTTCAGATGAAAAAGGCAGCAAATTGTTTTTATGTGTAAGTTGTTATAACTAAATGAGATACGAAACTCTCTATATATTTTGCCGATGTAGAATATAGAATGCATCTCCTCCAGGAAACTGCGTTAGCCTCTGCCATGAGACCATATTGTAATGAAAAATATTTCGCCTCCAAGAACATCGTGAACCTCTAAAACGAGATTGTTTTGTAAGGAAAAGTGAAGTTTCCAAAACAAAATTCAAAGCTGTTTTGAATATTCTAGCTTAAATTCTGTGAAGACTATTGTCTTCACAGTTGGTGTCATTATATAGACCTATATAGGGGTCATTGAATAGCATCAGATTAAGTAGAAATATATAGGAGTCATTGAATCGTATAAGGATTTTTGCTAAAAATTTACATTACAAGGATTTAAACTTAATGTTAATTACTCAGTAAAGAAACTCACGTATCTCGTTATTTTAAATAGCTATAACATGGGTAAGAAATGATTTATCAAATAATCCACGACACCATGCAAGTATTCGCTCGATATATATAAGCATAAACATGGTCTTCCGTTTCGAGGGATGGAGGAGGCGTCCAGGGGGAGCATTTAGTTATTGCTGAATTTGGCTTTGCCCCGCCCAGCACAAGAAGAATTCTTGCTGACGCTCGTGGTTATAAAATTCAGAAACAATACTGTTTTTCTAGAACACCGAGCACAATGATTAAAACCTGCTTTCCATGTATTTGTCTGTTGATTTTCAAAAGACTGAACATGCCAGGCACAAGTTTTGGAATGTCTTGTATCCATTGCTCATTAATTTTGACCCCAAGAATGACAAGATTGTATTCACATTATCGGGCCATCGAGTCATTCTATTCATGAGAGAGAGAGAGAGAGAGAGGCATTCACATAATTGCATAAAATTCCCTCTTGGGTTCTGTGGCTAAATATTATGTGCTTTCATTCCGATTACTTGTTCTGTTTCGTAATTTAAAAAATGTTATTTTTTGGCAGTTGCACGCGCTTGCATATTTGTGTGTACAGTCCCGGTAGAAATTTGAAAGATTATAAAGGTTGAAAGACCGTTTTTGAATGAATGTCAATAGTCTGCATTTTCTTGAAAACCATGGCCGCGTGCGAAGGCTTCTTACCTGACGGCTGCTGGCCGCATGAGAAGGCTTCTTACCTGACGGTAACAGAACAAATCAGTATGTAAATTTGAACAGGGTGAGCCTCAATAAAGAGACTTTATTTTCAGGAAAATTGTACTTCCCCCAAAAAATTCAAAATTGTTTGGAACATTTTTAGCTTAAATTCTTTTACAAGTATTGTCTACACAATTGACGATATTATATTGACTTATATAGTAGTTATTGACTTGCGTCCGGGATTTTGGATATACTGTTAAGATTTGAAATTACATGGTTTTTAAATTATGTGTCAAGTCCTAAACAGAATCATTGATTTCGACATGTTAGATAGGTATAACATGGGTAAATTAAATTTATGAAACAATCCGTGGTACTGTTTCAGCAAATATTTACCAGACCATATAAATATAAACATGTGCGTCGGCGGGTAGGGTCGAGAAAAGTCTTTTTTTTTTTTTTTGTTTCGCAAACACATGAAACAGTTGCTGCTTATGCCCTTGGTCATACAATTCAAAGCGAATACTTTCTTCAAGAATAAGTTGTCAAAAAGATCAAAATCCTTTAAATGTTTATGTCTATTGATTTTCAAAAGACTCATTGGGAATGAATGAACTTACTGGGTAATAGTTTGTGAATTGTCTTTCATTGCACTGTTCACTACTTCTCACCACATGCTTGACACTGTAAACTTCAGCTTGTATATCAGATTTCCCTTCAAATGCGTTATAGACTGTATTGACATTGTCAGCACCTTGCGTTAGCCTAGTCACCAGAGACAGACAGAAATAAATTTAAATGCATATCACTTAGGCTTGTGGCAAATTGGTATTTGTTTGCCTCCTAGTTATTTGTTTCGCAGGTTTATAATTTTTGGTAGTCACACGCGCGCAAGTATGTCCAGTCTCGGTAAAAAAAATAAAAGTTTACTGACTTTGAACGACGCTTGCTAATTGAATGACAATAGCCTGTCATTGCTTTATGTGAATAACATGTGTTTGATTCTTGTCAATAGACTGTCTCTGCCTTACGTGAATAGCCCGTCTGTGCTCTATGCCAATAGAGCATTCTTTTAATAGCCTGTCTCTGCCTTATGTGAATAGCCTGCCTGTGCTCTATGTCAAGAGCCTTTCATTGCCTTATGTCAATAGCCAGACCTTGCTTTATGTCAACAGCATGTGTTTCCTTTATGCCAATATCATGTCTCTGCTATATGTCAATAGCCTGTCTTTGCTTTATGCCAATGACATGTCTTTGTTTTATGCCAATACTCTAATCTTTGATTTATGCAATTAGCCGGTCTTTGCTTTATGCCAATAACATGTCTTAATATTATGCCAATGACCTTTCTTTGCTTTATGCAAATAGCATGTCTTTGCTTCAAGCCAATAGCATGATTTGTTTTATGTCAGTAGCCTGTCTTTGCTTTATGCCAATAGTTTGTCTTTGCTTTGTTCCAATAGCCTGTCTTTGCCTTATGCCAATAGCTTTCTGTTGTGTTATGTCATAAGCCTGTTTTTGCTGTATGTCAATAGACTGTCATTGCATTATGCCAATAGCCAGTCTTTGCCTTATGCCAATAGCCTGTCTTTTGTTTATGCCAATGAGCTGTCTTTGCGTTATGCCAATAGCCTATCTTTGCTTTATGCCAATAGCGCATTGTTGCATTATGAAAATAGCCTGTCATTGCCTTATGCCAATAGCCTGTCTTTGCTTTATGCCAATAGCCCAATAGCCTGCATTTGCTTTATGTCATTAGCCTGTCGTTCCTTGGCAGTATTTGAAAGCTTCATACCTTACATATACAAAACAGATCAGCATCTAATTTGCACGTGATGATTAATATCTGGGTGTTTTTCTTGTAAGATGATTCGATTTTAATTGATAGCAATCAGTGATGTGTTGTGTATAATATTAAAAGCTTCCTGTGTCTTTGTCGCCTGTGTCCTACTCATTTTGTCTTTCCCTGTTATAGGTATGTGAACATAATGTGACCGGGAGACCGACATGATGTTGTCTAAATTCAATTGAACTTATATATCTTTTAATTGAAAGTGTTGTTGGTAGTAATAGCAGGATACACTGGATTAAAATAACGTCATAACAGTCATATAGGCTCATGCTTTGACTCAAATTAAAATTAGATTACATTTTAATAGTTGTTTTAAAATTAAATAATAAAATATTTTAATCAAAGCCTATTCAATCTTGTTTGTTGAAGTCTCTAAACCTTATACGACATCATAACACAGTCAATGGTAGCCAGTAATAATCTGGGTCAAGAAAAGGGGACTTCAGATCTATCATAACGAATAACATATTACTATTTTGTTTTAAAATGCGCGTTGTTCTCATTGTGGCATCATAGCGAGAGACATTCAATTCGGTTTGTACTCGATCACACCATTGAAATGACCTAACATTGAAGAGAAAGAGAGTGATAGAATGTGTGTGTGTGTGTGTGTGTGTGTGTGTGTGTGTGACTATGATTTTTTTTCGTAGCTTTAACAAATTCTCAGTCATATCGCTACGATGTCTGCAGTCTAGCAGTTTATAGTGATGTCTAGCACCCAGTCATATTATCCTGACACTAGGGCGACCAGTCCTAACACTAACCTCTTAATGCTGAGTGCCAAGCGAGGCAGCTGCGAGTACCTTTTTGTAAGTCTTTGGTATGGCTCAGCCAGGTTTCGAACCCACGACCTCCCGCCTCCGAAGCGGACGCTCTAACCATAGGTCACCGGAGTGGTCACTGACATTGAGTAGTATCGTATGTATTTGTAGAGGAGTGTAAATAATGGCCTTGAATATAAATATATTAGGATCCAAATAAGTAAATACAAATTGTGATTTAAATGTATGTGCAATTAAAGTTTAAAACACGGCAATCGTTACTGGAATAGTCGGTACTGAATGCATACATGACCTGTATATCTTTTACTTTACATGACCTTTATGACTTACTTTACATGACCTGTATGACTTTTACTATACATGACCTGTATGACTTTTACTATACATGACCTGTATGACTTTTACTATACATGACCTGTATGACTTACTATACATGACCTGTATGACTTTTACTATACATGACCTGTATGACTTTTACTATACATGACCTCTATGACTTACTATACATGACCTGTATGACTTTTACTATACATGACCTGCATGACCTTTACTATACATTACCTCAATGACTTTAACTATACATGACAACTTCGACATTGTTATAGGAGGCACACCATAGTGTAATCTATTGAAGTGTTTTTTAGTTTATATATTTAAACCTATAATAAAGGTCTAAGGACGGATTAGTGTGGAAATTTCAAAAGTCCGATGGCCGCTCACCCACCTCTTTGTCTCTCACTGTTTTGGTTGGAAGGCAGCATACTAATCGACCAACAAAAAACAAGGATGTACAATAAAACATACACTTATGGTAAGCCTGCCAAACCCACACACCGCATCTCTCTCTCTCTCTCTCTCTCTCTCTCTCTCTCTCTCTCGATCTGTCAGCAAATGAGTTTTACCACATTGTCTGATCACGTTCATTCTCCCGAGCAAGATACATGTGAATGTCCACTAAAGACCGACTGCAGAGTATTGCCAGCTATGTCATGAGTCTGGACCTATAAATGATGTTAATCAAACCGGCCAACGAATAGGGAAATAAAAGCATATGTATGGTCCGTAGCAATATTAATTAAAGTAAAATAAAGACTATATCAACTGAAAATACATTTCAGTTTCGAATTACCTCTTGTTGATTTGTCTTTTCGCTTATTTTATCGTTTCAAATTGCCAGCCGGAAAATGAATGACTTCCCATTCAGTCTTCAAGACGTTTGCCATGCTTTGTTTATAATGATCTACTTTCTCAATTCAGTGCATCCTTCGTGTTTAAATAAGATGTGTGTTATGTGTATTCAATCAACATGAATGAAAATACAACAAGGTCAGGAAAGAATAAAAGAAGGAACTTGTCATTCTGCAAAGAGAATAGTCCATAGACACAATAGGTGCGGAACTACATTTTTAGCATGAATGTGAAGAGCTGATTCTCTCCGTCAATGTACAATTGTCTTTAAAAATTCTCAACTCCGTTGGCAACGCAAGTATGTGTATGTAAATGTGATATAAATTAAATCTTTGTATAGTAAGTACATGTATATTGTAACTTTGATGTACAATGTGAATAAAAAGGAAACTCGACAAGCCTCGTTTCCCCTCCCAAACACACTATATATATATATATATATATATATATATATATATATATATATATATATATAGAGAGAGAGAGAGAGAGAGAGAGAGAGAGAGAGAGACAGACAGACAGACAGACAGACATACAGAGAGACGGATAGACAGATAGAGAGACAGAGACAGAGAGACCGAGAGACAGGTACACTTTTACTTTTTCCCATTACCCCCAGACACATATATATGTGGATGAATATATTTGTTCAAACAAGAAACTCACATGAAAATGTGATTTTGATCTTTGGAAAGTGTGATATTTGAGAGACACTAATTCTTTCAATCATTATTTCACATGGAGGAGAAATAATGGAACAAAACGTGGTATGCGACTTAAGAACAGCACAGTTAACTCCCTTATCTGTAGTGCTGGTGTAACGTTGACCATTTTAAAGGCACTAATACATCATGTCACACATGTAGTACTGGTACAATGTTGACTTGTCTAAACTACACATTCATAATTCATTTTATACATGTAGTTCTGGAACAATATTAACTTGTCTAAAACACACACTCATGAATCACATTGACATGTAGCACTGGTACAATATTGACTTGTCTAAACCACGCACTCATACATCACTTTAGCATTGTGGTACTGGTATAATACTGACTTGTCTAAAACACACACTTATGAAATCACTTTAGAAATATAGTACTGGCACAATGTTGACTTGTCTTAAATACTCATTTATATACCACTGTAGACATGTAGGTAATGTTTGCGCACTTACATATTTTTTAGCTTCACTGTCTCCTGAATTCATTGGGTAATCATCACAAAATCTATGATCATTTTCAGGGTGGACACCTTTGCTTAGAATTGGTTTCTACATCTATGTCCATACTTCGTACATAATTGATCACTTCTATGTCCCCATGCATGTTTCATGTACTGGGTTGATCGCTTCTATGTCTCCATGCATGTTTAATGTACTGGGTTGATCACTTCGATGTCTCCATCCATGTTTCATGTAACGGGTTGATCACGTATATGTTTCCATGCATGTTTCATGCACTGGGTTGATCACTTCTATGTCTCCAAGCATGTTTAATGTACTGGGTTGATCACTTCTATGTCTCTATGCATGTTTCATGTACTGGGTTGATCACTTATATGTCTCCATGCATGTGTCATGTACTGGGTTGATCACTTCTATGTATCCATGCATGTTTTATATACTGGGTTGATCACTTATATCTCTCCTTGTATGTTTCACGTACTGGGTTGATCACTTCTATGTCTCCATGCATGTTTCATGAACCGGGTTCATCGCTTTTATATCGACATGCTTTTTTCATGAACTGGGTTCATCATTTCTGTCTCTCCGTGCATTTTTACTGTGTTCGGTTCTCTGCTTCTAAATCTCCACGCATGTTTATTGGTTTGATCGCAGATATCTCGTTAGAGGAAAACGTAAACATGTAATTTTCATTTTGTGTATGTATAGATCATCTGGTAATGACCCAGTCGAATTTATAGGACGGTCTGTCGTTTGCTATAGATTCATTACTTATGTCCCAGTCGAATTTATAGGACGATCTGTCGTTTGCTATAGATCCATTTGTTATGTCCCAGTCTAATTTATAGGATGGTCTGTCGTTTGTTATAGATCCATTTGTTAAGACCCAGTTGAATTTATAGGACGGTCTGTCGTTTGCTATAGATCCATTTGTTATGACCGAGTCGGATTTATAGGACGGTCTGTCGTTTGCTATAGATCCATTTGTAATGACATGGTCGAATTTATAGGACGGTCCGTCGTTTCTTTTAGATCATCTGGTCATGACTAAGTCGAATTTATAGGACGGTCTGTCGTTTGTTATAGATCCATTTGATATGACCAAGTCGAATTCATACGACAGTCGGTCGTTTTCTATAGATCCATTTGGTATGTCCCAATCGAATTTATAGGACGGTCTATCGTTTGCTATATATCCATTTGGTATGACCCAGTCGAATTTATATGATAGTCTGTCATTTGCTATAGATCCATTTGTTATGTCCCAGTCGAATGTATAGGACGGTCTGTCTTTTCTTATAGATCCATTTGTTTTGTCCCAGTCGAATTAATAGGACGATCTGTCTTTTCTTATAGATCCATTTGTTGTGACCCAGTCGAATTTATAGGACGGTCTGTCGTTTGTTATAGATCCATTTGTAATGACCTGGTCGAATTTATAGGACGGTCTGTCGTTTATTATAGATCCTTTTGTAATGTCCCAGTCCAATTTAAAGGACGGTTTCTCGTTTGTTATGGATCCATTTGTTATGTCCCAGTCGAATTTATAGGACGGTATGTCGTTTGCTATAGATCCATTTGTAATGTCCCAGTCCAATTTAAAGGACGGTCTATCGTTTGTTATAGATCCTTTTGTAATGACCCAGTCCAATTTATAGGACGGACTGTCGTTTGTTATAGATCCTTTTGTAATGACCCAGTCCATTTTAAAGGACGGTCTGTCGTTTGTTATGGATCCATTTGTTATGACCCAGTCGAATGTATAGGACGGGCTGTCGTTTGCTATTGATCCATTTGTTATGTCCCAGTCGAATTTATAGGACGGTATGTCGTTTGTTATAGATCCATTTGTTATGACTTGATCGAATTTATGGGACGGTCTCTCGTTTGTTATAAATCATTTGGTCATGACCCCGTCGACGTTATAGGACGGTCTGTCGTTTGGTATAGATCCATTTGTTATGACCCAGTCGAATGTATAGGAGAGTCTGTCGTTTTTTATAGATCCATTTGTAATGACCTAGTCCAATTTTTATGACGGTCTGTCGTTTGTTCTAGATACATTTGTAATGACCCAGTCGAATGTATGGGACGGTCTTTTGTTTATTATAGATCCATTTGTAGATCCAGTTTTTTAGGACGGTCTGTCGTTTGGTATAGATCCATTTGTCATGATCCAGTCGAATTTATAGGACGGTCTGTCGTTTGTTATAGAACCATTTGTTATAACCCAGTCGAATGTATGGGACGGTCTTTTGTTTATTATAGATCCATTTGTAATGACCCGGTCGAATTTATAGGACGGTCTGTCGTTTGTTATAGATCGATTTGTTATGACCCAGTCGAATTTATAGGATGGTCTATCGTTTGCTATAGGTACATTTGTTATGACCCAGTCGAATGTATAGGACGGGCTGTCGTCTGTTATAGATCTATTTGTCATGACCCAGTCGAATGTATAGGACGGGCTGTCGTTTGTTGTATATCCATTTCTTATGACCCAGTAGAATTTATAGGGCCGTCTGTCTTTTGTTATAGATCCATTTGTTAGCACAAGTTTGTTATCCGTATTTCAGCTAACTACTTTGAAAAATGCCATGAAACTTGACACATATTTATCTCATGGTCTATTGGTCGTAAATGTAAGTGGTGCCACTCGGACATTCAGCATGGCTACCACAATGGTCATCTTTAAAGTCTTGTTATCACTACTACTCTTGAATGGGTGGAGCCATGAACGTCATTGTCACATCAGTAAACATTTTATGACACCTTGTATATTCTAAATGGAGACCGTGCAGGTCGTACATACGATATGGATACTGCATTGGCTAGTATTATTTCCCATGAACTAAATTTCATAGTAGTTTTCACTAAAAAGACTTTATAATTATGAATACGTGTCCTAAATGAAAATAGTACCAATCTGACATCCATTATATCCACATTGCCCGAAAATTAATAGTACTAATCTGACTTCCATTATAACCACATTGCCCTAAAATAAATAGTACCAATCTGACATCCATTATATCTACATTGCCATGAAAAATAGTTCCAATCTAACATCCATTATAACCACATTGCCCTAAAATAAATGGTACCAATCTGACATCCATTGTATCCAAATTGCCTTAAAATAAATAGTACCAATCTGACATCCATTATATCCACATTGCCCTAAAATACATAGTACCAATCTGACATCCATTGTATCCAAATTGCCTAAAATAAATAGTGCCAATCTTACATTCATTATATCCACATTGTCCTAAAATAAATAGTACCAATCTGACATAAATTGTATCCAAATTGCCCTAAAATAAATAGTACCAATCTACATCCGTTATATCCACATTGCCCTAAAATAAATAGTACCAATCTAACATCCATTATAACCACATTGCCCTACAATAAATAGTACCAATCTGACATCCATTGTATCCACATTGCTCTAAAATAAATAGTACCAATCTGACGTCCATTATATCCACATTGCCCTAAAATAAATGGTAACAATATGTCATCCATTATATCCACATTGCCCTAAAATAAATAGCACCTATCTGACATCCATTATATCCACATTGTCCTAAAATAAATAGTACCAATCTGACGTCCATTATATCCACATTGCCCTAAAATAAATAGTGATTATCTCACATTCATTATATGCACATGGTCAAAAATGGAAATGTAGCCTGTTTGACGTCTGCTTTGTCGATGTGGTCCTAAAGGAAAATTGTAACAATCTGACATCCGTTATATCCACAATTTCCAAAATGAAATTGTGTTAGTGTGATGACATCCATTATATCTACAGTGTCCAAAATTAAAATGGCGTCAATCTGACATGCATGATGCAATATTATGATAGTGATGTAAGATTGATTAAACTTTCCCCACTTTATCACAAACCTAGACACCATATATCTGACTGATTTATAGGGCAAAAGATGTAGTATATATTCCATGGAATACGCATAGGTCTGTACAAGATGAAGTGATCTCAAATGACTAAATTGTAGCATCTATTCCTTTTAATAAACATCAGTCTGTACAAGAAGTAGTGTTGTCAAATGACTAAATTGAAGCAAATACATGATGTAGTGCTGTCAAATGAGTAAATACTTGTATGTATTCCATGGATGTTGTGCAGATGTCAAAGAGTGCTAATGGCTCACATGGGTCATTTGCTTTTAAATGTGATAGACCTAGCGTGCATATAAATATTAGGCTGGTGTCAGAGGCTATCTCAAGTCCACGTCGGTCCATTGCTTGTAACTGTGATAGCCCTAGCGTGCATATACATATCAGGCTGGTGTCAGAGGCTATCTCAATCCTACGTGGGTCACTTTCTTTTAAATATGATTGCCCTAGCTTACATATGCATATTAGGCAAGTATCAGAAAATATATGAGGCCCACGTGGGTCTCTTGCTTGTAAATCTGACCACCCTAGTATCCTTCTGATAAATTATAATGAATATGAATAACCTTTTTCTCTCCATACTTTAGCACATTGTAAATGGTTCTTTGTTTTAATTTCTATTTGTCTTTAATATTGAAGACTTTACACTATTCTGGGAAGAAGTTATTATATGCATTCATCTCCCATGATTATATGCAATGACTCCGATGGACCCACTATGTCAGAAAATGATGGATCGGGTTGAAGTACTTTGGTAGTAGATTTGCTAGCCTTGTCAGATGGTTGATGAGGATGAAGTACCTTGGTAATACATTTACTATCCTTGTCAAATGATTGATAGCGTTGAAGTACATTGGCAATAGAGTTGTTGGCCTTGTCAGATGGTTGATGAGGATGAAGTACCTTGGTAATACATTTGCTATTACTATCCTTGTCAAATGATTGATAGAGTTGAAGTACATTGGTAATAGAGTTGTTGGCCTTGTCAGATGGTTGATGAGGATGAAGTACCTTGGTAATACATTTGCTATTGCTATCTTGTCAAATGATTGATAGAGCTCAAGTACATTGGTAATAGAGTTGTTGGCCTTGTCAGATTCTGGCTGGAGCTGAGGTGCTTTGGCAGTAGTAGCATTTCTTCCCAAGTCACTAAGCTGGTGCTGTTGATACTGTGGATTTATAATCTTTGTGCGGTTCATTTTCTGGCATGTATCCCAAGTCTCACAGATGCTTAAGATATTTTAGATATTTCATTTTCTGGCATGTATCCCAAGTCTCACAGATGCTTAAGATATTTTAGATATTTCATTTTCTGGCATGTATCCCAAGTCTCACAGATGCTTAAGATATTTTAGATATTTCATTTTCTGGCATGTATCCCAAGTCTCACAGATGCTTAAGATATTTTAGATATTTCTTTTTCTGGCATGTATCCCAAGTCTCACAGATGCTTAAGATATTTTCGATATTTCATTTTCTGGGATGTATCCCAAGTCTCACAGATGCTTAAGATATTTTCGATATTTCATTTTCTGGCATGTATCCCAAGTCTCATAGATGCTTAAGATATTTTAGATATTTCATTTTCCTTTGAGATGGTCACCCAATTTTCCCATACACCTGACCACTTTAGGCGTGGTAACTTCGTTTGTATTCATTTCTTTTGTACTTCTTTATTTCTTAATATTTTATAAATTTCTTTCATATATTTTGTTGTCCATATTTCCCAGACATCTAAATTCTATATATGCTTTTTGAATCTGTTTTGTATCTTTGGTATCATTATAACTTTTGAGAATTTATCATTCTAATATATTTCTGGTTTTAGTTTGAATCAATATACACATTTAACCCCCATCTTGCCTTTCTATTAGGTGGTTTAGTATAGATTATATATCCCATATCTTACATATTCCGTTTGCTTTATATTTCATTAGTGTTTTTCATTAATATGATACACCCCCCCCCAAAAAAAATCGAATACTACTTATTTTATATCATCTATCATGACTTTAGATATGTCTGTAATATTTAATGTATAACATAGTTGAGAATGAAAATAATGTTTATTATTTGCAAAATATTTATTCCCAAAGATTTGTATCAATTTCATTATACTCCTAATATAGTGATAGTTTTTATACACCGTTCATTTTATTGTTATGCTTAAGGATTTAACTATTTCTGTTAAACATTGAAAGAATAAATCGACTGAAATTTCAGAAGCTCCCAAACAATAAAGTTACTACAATTTTATAGGTTGGTTTTTTTTTTTGTTGTTTGTTTTAAATTGAATGTTTTTTTTTTTGTTTATATGTATTTATTTATAACATATATCGTAAATAGATATGTCCATTCTAAGAAAGTATGTACGGCTATGTCGCCTGTTTGGCTTTAACTTTAATATTTTAAAAATCTAGATTTATCTTTTCTTCTTTTTTTGTGTGGCGGTATTTAGGCCCGAATGCTCACTAGTACTTACTAGGTAAATAACTCTTAAGTGCGTAACCAAAACAATATGGTTATCTCCCTTAACATTCTGCTTTTATGCAAGCAATTTTTATTTTGTTTTGTTCCGCTCAACTCACAATGAAATGACTGGAATTTGATGCCGGACAGATGTATATTTTGAGGAGTACAAATATCAGTATATTTTTATGTTGATACGTGCTCTAGAAATGCTCTTGCATAGCAGTATAAGATTTTAACGATGTGATATTTAAACAAATTAAACTAGCATGGTACTGGCTGTATATAAATAGCAACTTGAATCTAAAGGACACCCATTTTCAATGTAAAACATTTATAGCATTTTAAACCTTATGCTAAGATCACCTGTGTACAGAAGACAAGTTCTCACACATTGAGCGTCTTTTATTAACATGTCTCACTGAACACGATTTGCTGTAGCTACGCGTTTTCAGAAAAAATGGAGACAACTTCACACATTTTCATCTGTAATTGCCTGCACGTAACATGACTGTATAAAGGCCGCACGTTCATGGCAGCCATTGATGTATGAGTTAAGTAAACAATTGATCAAATTGACAAGTCATTTTCTTGTAAAGACGCAAAGACAAAATAAGGTTAAAAGAAGAGCTTGATAATAAATCCAGTGAAGACGGATGGAACTGAGAACGTGATCAGAACGGTTCAAACAGATAAACTAATCTGAACACATGCAATTAAACAAGAATATTAAAATTTATTCATATGGATTTAAATTAATAACTTTGGTTTTGAAAAAATATAACAACAAAAAGACGCCACAAATATCACAGTTCATTAACTAAGCAAAATAATGAAGCAGGCACATTTAAAAAGGTGATCAACTAACGAAATCACGTGACAAGATTGTCTGTGTCATCAAATTTCTGATTATTATGGTATTAGTATACTGATAAGTTCATTAATAACTATCTTCAGGCTAACGAAAAGTTTGCAAATAAAGAATTCCAGTCACGTTGCTGGTTTTGAATTATGCTGCTCCATTTTTCCACATCTAAACTGTACCAAACATTTTATTTCAGCAGCAGTACATTACATCACCTCTATTAACACTTTTACAGTTACATTTACCTTCCTTTACATTTTGTTAATAAGCACAATTTGCCATCTTTGCACTTACGTCCTAAGGTCGTATTATTTCCACCAGCAATAATTATTTTCAGTATGTGAGTATTGCGCTGATTTGCAATGTGTGACGTCAAGTCATCTTTCTTGATTATGTAATCGTATCATTTGAGGAACTGGAAACTTGCATGGGAAACTAAGGTCATTCATGTCTGAAAAACACCATCATCTGCAGAAAGAATAAGGAAGGTAAAAATTGAGATTATGAACTTCTATATATAAGTACAACAATTCATCTTTCTCATCTCCCTCTAATAGTACCAGTTAAAATTGACGAATTTTCTTAGTAACATTGCATAAACAGACGACACAAAAGGACTTCAGATTCTCACTATTGCATTATGAATAATAACGGTTCAAAGCCGAAGATGTCCACTGATCCTTTTTAACAGGAACTCATTTTGTTTCCTCAATCACATTATTTAGGTTTTAAACATAAGTCCGCTGATTTGTAATCTAAACCGACCATACAATATCATCTAACAATGAAGCAAGGATAGCCTTCCTAAAGGACTTATTAAGACACGTTTCACCCGTATAATTTTATAACGTCAGATTCGATATCGAACTAAAAGACACAGTTTATATAGTACTGATTGATATTGAGACGTTAATATCGAAAAGTCACGTGTTCCACGTACGGCGCGTCCTTAACTACTAAATCTGTAATAAATATATCATATGTTTCGTCGACACGTATAATCCAGTTTTCATTAACATTTATCTAATTTGTTTCTTTTTTAAAATTCTATTTTTCTTTTGTCCCCACTTGCTTGATTATTTCTACAAAATCATTATTGTTTTACAAGTATCAGAATGTATTAGTGTTATTTTACTAAACTTGGTAATGTATACAAGAAAAACAATATATTGTAAAAACTCCACAAAAAAATAATGAAATAGACAATGTTGAAATTTGATGAAGTATGACAATATTCTCAAATAAATAAGATGCATGAAGCGGCTGTATTACACCGGGGTAATGTATTGTTAACATCTATAGATCACGTTGACCTTTGTTGTTATTTCTTTAAAGGTCTAACTTTAGATCTTGAAAACATATGAACGTTTTCAACCTGCGCAGCAAATCCATCTCATTGTAGATCTGTTAGGTATTAGATACAACCATTTTCATGATCAACAATAAATCCAAGAAAATGTGTGCTCTCCTTCCATATCTATCTATCTATCTACCTATCTATCTATCTATCTATCTATCTATCTATCTATCTATCTATCTATCTATCTATCTATCTATCTACCTATCTATCTATCTATCTACCTATCTATCTATCTATCTATCTATCTATCTATCTATCTTATAATGAAATGCATAATGATGAAAGTCTGAGATTTGTTAGCGATACTAGAAGAACAATTTTGCAAGCTTTAAAGCAAAACATTTTAGACAGGAAAGACGCTGAAAATCTTACATGTTGAATTGTATCGGAGATGATGAGTTAGCATAAAACACAGGTGTTCGTTATTATAACCTTGATTCATTTAAATCTGAAATATTTTCACTTGACAAAGGCTATGGCATCATAAGCAGCGAATGTATGCAAAATGTGGTAATTATTTTGATTTAGCTGCTCTCAGTGCTCTGTGACATAGTATATTACACAGACACACAGTCAGAGTTAGAATTATAATGTATGCTATATAACAGAGGTCGCTAATTTGAATTTCACAATTGTGCTAGTTCTACAGCTGTGCTAGAGTTAACCCATAGAGAAACCTAAAATTAACATTGCACTAAAATAGACATATGTTTTTAACGAGTGGAAAGAAAAGCGTGTACTAATCGTTTACAGTTGTGGTAGTCTTATGTGTGTCTATCTAGTGGACTTTCAGAACAATAAAAACTCCACACTGCGCGGTCATAATGACAACGACAAGATCCACAGGAAAAAAATTCTAGTGGACGTTAGAGTTTCAGTTTCTTAAAGGGTAGTGATACGAACATGTTTATTACACACAATACAAGTTAGTCTGCTTTGGGGTCCATTTTTGTCATAATTGTAGGTTAGTTTTATTTTGAAAAGTTTAAAAACAAATAAATGCTAGAATGAAGCAGTGTTCCTCATAGAGCTGAGCGCAAGGTCACAGTTTTTAATATATAGTCGCATTACTTATCACGATTTTCTTCCTGATGATTATACAATTAAGAGCGTGAAGTCTTTTTTTTTTGTTATCCGCTCCATCTCTGATCATAGACGGCTGTAATAAAGTAATTACTTGTACATTTAAGAAATCGAAATATGTCTGTTTGCTGTTTTCATATATGGTCATAAATGATTCAACCATTGTGTGACGGAAATATGTTTAGTTTTGCATTAATACTGATGGTACTATTCTTAATAATGGCTTGATATAGACGGTGCAATTTATTTTTGTCATTCAAATTGAACATTCAAATTTTAAAATACAATTTTGATATCAGGAAATCACTCGAAAGGATTGAAGACCATGGTAAGTAACTGTTGCAATATAGTAACATGTGTTCAACAGAAAAATGTTAAATCCAAATATACAGGCGCATACAGTTTTAAAACATATATATGTTGCTCCCCTTGTTTACAGCAGATCTAAACATTTCTGATCATAGACAACCTTACAAAATGCTGACGCAATTTTTACAAGGGCCGGAGGTGCTAAAGTGGAAGTCAAGCACTCCCCACTCTATCCTACCCTCCGGACCATATGCTTCAGTCAAATTATATAAAAGGACCATGCCATTTAGGATGTACAACTGTGGTGATACAAATTTCAAGGAGTAAAATTGGAAATATCACAGTTTACCTTATTTCTTGGCAACATTAGCAATGTATTTCAAAGGTGAAAATGAATGCCTCCAGAAACTTTTTGGCACGGATTTTATGACACTTTTTAAAAAGAAAATACAAAAGAATGACTATAAAACTCAACATATTAACGATAAAATATAATCATTTCTGTGAATTCCACTTTTTAACCTTTCAGGAACGCACGTGAGAAACTTTAATATCCACTGTCATATCACATTTATTTGTAAACGTTACTAAACATTATAGCGTGTAATGTATCTTAAAATAACCTTTGGCACAACTTAAACACAAGGTTTTTGTTTGATATATCAAACACACGTGACTCAAACATTAACACATAATAATATAGTTAAATAGTTGTATGACTTATTAGAGAGTGGACACTTAAACAGGCCTCACGTGCATACTGCTAATATATCTGTAGCTAGAATAATTGACACATCAATAGATCTCTGCACATACTGCTAATAGATCTGTTGCTAGAAGAATTGACACATTAATATATTTCTGTACATACAGTTAATAGACCTGGTTCTAGAATAGACCGCTCTGTGTATACTGCTAATAACCATGTATCTACCAAGGCAGACGTATACATACAACTAGCTGTGTATACTGCTAATGACTATGTCTCTACTAAGGCAGACGTATACATACACCTATTTGTACATGCTGCTAATATGTATGTTTCTAGCAGGATGGACACATAAATGGATCTTACTGTACATATTGATAATAGATAAGTATACAGTAGGATGGATATATATATATATATATATATATATATATATATATATATATATATATATATATATATATATATATATATATATATATATATATATATATATATATATATATATATATATATATATATATATATATATATATATATATATATATATATATATATATCCCACTGTACATATTGATAATATGTACGCATATAGAAGTATTGACGCATTAATAAACCTCTCTGTAGATAATGCAAAATTATCTTGTAGGATCGAAACATTAATATATTTCGCAATAGATACCGCTAATGCATATGTATGCTGCAGGATGGACACAAATATATCTCACTGCATATACTGCTAATTGATAAGTATGTAGTTGGATGGATACATTAATGGAAATGTACTCAAATAATCATTAGGTTTGTCATTATATGCAGATACTGACAGCATATTTTATGTTGTTTTCAATAAAGTTTAATACTTTTAAGAACAAATATATGAACTAACTGTAATGATGTTGCAAACTAATGATAAATACTAATGCATTATTAGAGAAAATACCCTTTTGGTACTAACTTTAATAACTCTGGAAACAATATATATTAGCTGCAATGTTTGTGAAAATACCTTTATGTATTTATTGTAATACTTTTGGAAATACTGGTATATATTTATTGTAATACTTTTAGAAATACCGGTATATATTTATTGTAATACTTTTGGAAGTGCCGGTATGTATTTATTTTACTTCGTTTGGAAATGCCGGTATGTATTTATTGTAATACTTTTGGAAATACTGGTATATATATATTGTAATACTTTTAGAAATACCGGTATGTATTTATTGTAATAATTTTGGAAGTGCCCTTAGGCATTTATTTTACTACGTTTGGAAATGCCGGTATGAATTTATTGTAATACGTTTTGAAATACCGGTATGTATTTATTGTAATACCTTTGGAAATACTGGTATGAATTTATTGTAATACTTTTGGAAATACCAGTATTTATTTATTGTGATACTTTTGGAAATACCGGATTATAACAATATTAAAACTGTTTTAAATACTGGCATGTTCAACCTACAACACTCTTGGAAGTACCAATATGTGCTGACTATAATAATCTTGGTTGTACATGTATATATTAACGGTATCACACGTCCTAATTTATATGTACTAATTGTACTAACTGTGGAAATACCGTTTGGTACTAACTGTAATACCCTTCGAAATACCAACATATACTAAGTGTAATTATTGTGAAACTACCTTTGTATTCTAACTGTAAGACACCAGCATGTACTAATTAAAATACTTATGGATATATCGTTGTGTATTAATTATCATTAGCAATGAAATGCACGTAAGAACTAACTGTAATATTTGCGGAATTACTGGTACATGTATATATTAGCTGTAATATTTGTAAAAAATATTTGCGTGTACGTACGGTAACACGTTTAGAAATAAAGGTATACATTTACTGCAATACTCGTACAAAGACTGGTACGAGTACGTATTCATTGTAATACATGCATAAATACTAGTATGTAGTAACTTTTATACTCTTAGAAATATCAATGTGTACTAACAGTACAACTTGTGGAAACACCGGTATGTACTAGTTGTTTTTGTTGATTGGGGCTAGTAGTAATAGGGGATACATTACAGACAATGGGAATTAGCATTACAGGGACCCCTGGGTCAGATTACGGACAATGGAAATTTAACATGGCGAAAAATCGTGGGTCAGATTACGGACAAGGGGAATTAACATGGGAATAAATCGTGGGACAATCTACGGACAAGGGGAATTTAACATGGGATTTTTTTTTAAAAATTTTTTTTAAAAAAAGGGGTAGGCAATTCAAAGACTATCTCTTTTCGAGAAATATGGCTGGCCCTGAAAAGGGCCTTTGGGTTTATGTTAATATTCCCTTAACATAAAGGGCATTTGCGACATCTTCTTTTCCTCAAACTTCGTCTTACAGCAGGGCCATACATCAGAGTCCTCTTGAGGCAACCTTGTCTCTCTATATAGACTCTTCTTATCCACAGACTGCTGTTGGTCCTGTAGACAACGGTCCACTTGGATCGGACATACATGAGCATGTCCGTCCTGAACATCATTGTTGACACAAGGGTTGAAGATTCAACGTCGGTCCACATGTTGAGGCTCCGAGAATAGGTGAATCAATGTAGTGAACTGCGCTTATTTATAGGGACAGAAAGGATTGAAACGGATTGAGTTCATTCACCAATCCGAACACGCGTTACAGAATTCAGTCAGCCCGCATCCAATCCGAAGAGAGCAGTCTGTGACGTCACGTAGTCAATATAGATTCGCTAGCGCTTGTGTGCAGTCAATCTATGCGATAGTGATTCAACATGACGGAAACTCAGAAAACGATCCAGTGGGGTGCACCAGCAGGGGAGACCGCCCAAGGGAACCCGGACTTACTTTCAGAAGAGGTGAATTGGGATTTTGTGGATTTTCTCTCCTCGCAAGAATTTGTTCCGGGACCTGCGTTACCTTCTTCATTACCGCAAGTGGAGAATTTTAGACAGAGACAGAAAGAAGAATTGGAGAAATTTATACAACGACAAAAGGAAGCGGAACAAGCTTTTCTCCTACAGCAACAGCAACAAGAAGAAGAGGTAAGAAAAAAACAACAGCAAGAAGAAGTAGCAGCAAAGAAACAAGAGGGTGAAAATCAAACGGTCACGGTACTGTTGGACATTTTAGCGGAGTTAAGAAGTCTGAAACAAATGTATCAGACTTCTTTATCACGACCGAAGAGAATACGACCTTCCCGAGCCAAACATGTCAACCCTGTGACTAAGCCTACCGTACCACCCTTAGTGATTTCAACCCAATCATTATCATCATTACGCAGTCCAGAAGTAGGCCTTGGCCGTGGCAAAGGCTTAAGGCAGTTAAAATTGATTGCTTAAACTCACCCCTGCACCAAAAAAGGCCCTTTTCAGGGCCACCCACATTTCTCGAAAAGAAATACAATTTCAATTTGCCAATAACTCAAAAAAACTCACCCATGTTACCCTTATAGTACGTCTCTGTGTATGAGTGCGTGAGTGTAGCTTCTTATTTTAAAATCAAAACTCAAAGACTCTTACCTTATATCATTCATTTATTCTTTTCTCCATTTTTTTTACAACCCAATTTACAATTCACATCACAACACTTTAATTAAAAGTTCATTGATTTCTTCTTTTCTCATTGTTTAGTCTCTCTGTTTTTTCAATTTCTTCACCGTCACACTCTTTTCCTCTTCTTCTTCCTCCTCTCTTTCATCCCTTCTTCTTTTTTTCTCCTGTTTCTTTTTCTTCACCTGTCTTCTTTCTTCCTCAGAAGAATCCCTCTCTTCCTCTGAAGAATCCCTCTCTTCTTCTGAAGAATTCCTCTTTTCTTCTGACTCCTCTTGTTTCTTTTTTGGGCAATCTGGAGACCAATGTCCTTTTTCTTTACAATAATAACAGGTATCTTGACTTTTGTCTTTTTTATCCCCTGTTTTTTTTCTTTTTTGACGGTCTGGACACTCTGAAGACCAATGCCCTTTCTTCTGACAGATATAGCAAGTATCTTGACTTTTATCTCTAAAGGAAGGAGAGTAGTCCGTAGGCTGGTCTGAAGAGAATTTTCTAATGACCCCTCGCAAAGCTCTGACGAAACGTTCCATCTGGTTAGTCTCTTCCATCGTTGTGCTCGGCTTGAGAGTGAAATGAATAGTGAAAGGACAAGACACACACCCTTTTATATACGCTGGTCTGCTATGACTATAAAGTAGTTTATGGTGTTTGAACTTGAGTCATTTGACTTTTTGCTTTCAAGATGAAACGATCCCATTCATTCGAGAAGAAAGAAGAAGAAAGTAAGAGGCAGAAACGTGATCTATCGCCTCGTACCAGGGCTGAAATCTTGGCACAAATTCATGCCAGTGATTTTGAAGAGGACATGAGTGAACCAGAATCCCAACCCTCTAAACCAAGTTCATCACCCTTAGTCAACCCTGAAAAGTACTATTCCATTCGAGAGACGGAAAAGCGCTCCTCTAGAAAATTTAGAACTACGGCTTACAAATACACGGTGAAGTTTAAAGATTTCAAGTCCGACGTGCCGTTAGAGAAAGCAGAAGTGTTCATCACCGAGGTGTGGGATTCTTTGCTCACTTCACTCAAGCGACAATGTCAACCCAAAGAAGACGATCGCTTGAGACTTTCCATACAACACGACGGTTTGAAATCCCCTGTTTGGATCGAGTTTAGCACCCCTGCAGAATTAACTGCTTCCAAAGTCATGGACAAGATTCAACACGTACAATAATCTAATGATCAGTTTGACATCACCGATGGTAAAGCCACACTGGACATGACCCACGTCTCTCCTCCTCAAGGGACTGGACGCAAAAAGATGTTATTGGTGGACGACCTTCGCAACACCAAAAAGAGTCTCGTCCGAATTAACAACCCTCAAGACCAGATGTGTTTAGCCCGTGCCATCGTGGTGGGACGAACCTATGCCAACAAGAACAACACGGTAGAATGGAAAAGAACCTGGGACACTATTCAACGTTCCGACCGAGCCAAACAACGAAACGAAGCAGAACTCCTGTTACAACAAGCCGGACTGCCCAAAGACGCACCCTGCGGCATTCCTGAGATGCAAAAATTGCAAGATGTCCTAGCTCCACGATACACCTTGAAAGTGCACCCTCAAGAAATGCGCGGGCCTCTATTGTTTCGAGGCCAAGATTTTAAGGACGGAAAATACATTCATGTTTATCATCACGATGACCATTTCGATACCATTACCAGTATCACCGGATTCCTGGGATACGGTTATTACTGTGAGAAATGTGACTATGGTTATAATAATCGAGAGCAACACAAACATTGTGGATGGAAATGCTCAGGATGTTTGGCCTCTCCACCCTGTCTGAGCGAAGAACCAGTGCCTTGTTCCACTTGTCTGCGCACGTTTGTCAGCCCTACCTGTTACCAACAACATTTGAAGACGCAAGGTTCACAGAAGAAATGCGCTTGTCAACTCCTGAGATTGTGCCCTACGTGTGGACAAGGCATACGTACCAATAATACCAAGGCACACGTATGTTCAGGAAAGAAAAAATGTCACATTTGTCACCACATCGTGGACTTGGAACACGAATGTTACGTGCAAAAATACCAACCCCCACCAGAGAAAGAGGACGGTCACAAGAAGAAAGGCAATTTCATCTTTTTCGATTTCGAATGCATGCAAGAGACTGGCATTCACATTCCTAATTTCTGCGTGGCTCATCGAGCGTGCGAGAAGTGTATTCAAGAACCTATCTTCAGTCATTGCCCTCACTGTAGCAAGATTCCCGGAGGGCGTGAAAAAATCTTTCGGGGACCAAAGACGCTAGCCGATTTTGCCCAATGGGTCTTAGACCCCGTCGACAAGACGTGGAACCAAGAGGACATCGAACGTTACGGAGATTGTCATCGCCATGCCACGGTGATGGCTCACAATTTCTCCGGATACGATGGACAGTTTCTTCTCAGATACTATACGGAACAAGGCACCGAGCGTCCTAAAGTGACTTTGAACGGAGCCAAAATCATTTTCATGCAAGTGGGACAAGTACAGTTTAAAGATTCGATGAGCTATTTGGCCATGCCTTTGAGTCGAATGCCTAAAACGTTTGGAATGACAGAAATGGCTAAAGGGTACTTTCCACACTTTTTCAATACGGAAGCCAATCAACACGCCGTTCTACCCCATTTACCTGAGGCTCACTATTACGACCCCGACAACATGCGTACCGAACAACGAGAAGCTTTCTACGCTTGGTACCAGATTCACGCCTCGGACCCTTTCGACTTTCAGGAAGAAATGCTAAAGTATTGTCGTTCCGACGTGGACATTTTACGACGTTGCTGTGGAAAATTTCGAGAACTGTTCATGGAACACGGAGGGGTCGATCCTTTGAAAGAAGCTTGCACCATTGCCAAAGCGTGTTCCCTAGTGTATCGACAACGATTCATGCCTGAAAACACCGTGGCTGTCATCAGCCCTCAAACGACCCACTTTGTCAAGCGTCAATACTCGGTCAAAGCCCTACGTTGGTTACATTACTTGTGCGACAAGGAAGACAAGTGGATTCAGCATGCCCGCAACGGAGGGGGCGAAAAAACCATCGGAACGTATTCGGTCGATGGCTGGGACTTAGAAAACCCCAAGATCGTGTACGAGTTTAACGGTTGCTTATTTCACGGATGTCCCGTCTGTTACCCTGACCGTGACACTAAAAATCAGTTTTTGCAACGAACCATGGAAGACTTGTACCAGGACACTTGTCAGCGACGCCTAAAGTTAGAACAGCAAGGATACCAAGTGGTGGAAATGTGGGAACACGAGTACGATCACCGTTTGAAAACCGATCCCGTGTTTAAACGCCTCGTGGAAAGTTACCAGTTCATGGACCCGCTGAACCCGAGGGATAGTTTGTACGGAGGAAGGACCAATGCCACCTGTTTGCTGTACCAAGCCGAGGAAGAGATAGGAGAAGAAATCAAATACTTGGACGTGTGTTCGCTGTATCCCTACGTGTGCAAATATTGTCGCTTTCCTGTAGGGCACCTGCAATTGTTAACGGAACACATCGACCTGAAAAACATTCGACAATACGAAGGCTTGATCAAGTGTAAAGTTTTGCCTCCCACGAACCTATACCATCCCGTCTTACCTTACCATTGTCAAGGCAAACTGATGTTTCCCTTGTGCCGTACTTGTGCCGAAACGTGCAACCAAGATCAGCCTTGTCAGCACACCCAGGAAGAACGGGCCTTGACGGGAACCTGGGTCAGCGTAGAATTGTTCAAAGCTTTGGACATGGGATACCAACTGTTAGAAGTGTACGAAATTTGCCACTTTCCCAAGACACAACAGTACCGCAAGGGTGATCCCAGTCAGAAAGGCATTTTCGCCGACTACGTGGATGCCTTTTTGAAACTGAAGCAAGAAGCCAGCGGCTATCCTTCCTGGTGTCACACTCCCGAAGACCAAATACAATTCAAAGAGAAATACTACGAACAAGAAGGCATCACTTTAGACCACATCGAGAAAAACGAAGGCAGGCGATCGTTTGCCAAAGTGATGTTAAATTGCTTGTGGGGTAAAATGGCACAACGACCGTGTTTACCCAAGACGGAATATTTGACAGAACCTTCCCGCTACTTCCAGATGATTCACGACAAAACCAAATACATGAAACACGTGGACGTCGTTCGAGAGAATTTGATCTTGGTCAATTACGAAGAAGATCTGGACTTTGTACAAGACGACCCTTTTGGAAATGTCATCATTGCGGCTTACGTGACAGCCCATGCTCGCTTAAAATTGTACGAAGCTTTAGAACTGTTAGAAGAACGCGTCCTGTACTTTGACACGGACAGTTGCATTTACATCCATCACCCGATTCAACATCACCCTGACATCGAAGGAGACCGTTTAGGAGCCTGGACAGACGAGCATCCCGACGACAAGATTCTAAGTTTCGTCAGTGGCGGTCCTAAAAATTACGGCTACGAATACCGGGACAAACAAGGAGAAGTGCACACGACGTGCAAAGTGAAAGGACTGACTCTGAATTATCGTACCAGTCGAGTGGTCAACTTTGGGGTATTGAAAGAAGCCTTGCAATCGGGAGATGATGGAAACTTTAAAGTGACTACTCAACACTCGAACAAGATTGTACGTTTACCCACTCACCACATCGTCAGTCGACCCTTGGAAAAAATCTATCAAATTGTATACCAGAAGCGAGTTCGACTTCCCAATCATTTCACCTTACCGTACGGTCACGTCGGTATTGGTCTGTATATAAAAAGGAACCCTAGGCAAAATCGATAGTTCATTGTGACTACCAAGACTGAGCGAACAAGATGAATACTTTCAGAGAAACACAGAACAAGTTGTTTAGAAGGGCACAATTTAAGTGTGAGGCTTCGGAAGTGGAATGCGATTGTGAGCCTTGCGATGGGACCGATGCTGTACCTTGTGACCTGAGCGATGCCGTAAAGCATCATGGGAACTTTAGTGCCCCTACCCCTGTCATGGAAAGTGATGCTGTGCGTGTCAAACCTGTGGGATGCGAAAGCGATGCTGCTCGTCCTCTTGGACATTTTACTGGGTTTCGTTTTAAAGGGGAATGTCGACCTTCACGTTTACCTCCCTACGGATGTCATCCAGCCCTGAGCAAACTCCTGCCCATTTCACTCAACCCTCATCGAAACGAACCTGTGAAAAACGAATATTCGTTTCCTGTGCGTTTGTCGGAATACTGCGACTTTGAAAATCGTCTTCAATCGTTCAAAGGAAAATGGCCTAAGTATCTGGGAGGACCGACCCCCGAAGAATTAGCCAGAGCCGGATTTTTCTACTTGGGCGAAGGAGATAAAGTCAAGTGCTTCAGTTGCAGTGTGTCACTTCACCACTGGGAACCGCAAGATTCGGCCTACGTAGAACATGCTCGATGGTCACCGAATTGTCATTACTTACCTTTAGTGGGACCGAGATATTGAAGTAACTTTTTACCATAATAATCTGTTCATGGATACTTTACAAGAGAACATTCGTGCTTTGCCTGTGGAGTTGAGAGAACGCATTTATCGAGAACTGGTCAAAATACAAGTGAAACGTAAAGAACAATTGCATCCGATACGTCACCAGTGTTTGAACCACTGGTACCTGAAGGCTATACAAGGACTGATTCAATTGAAAGTGTTCCATTGGACAGACATTGATCAACGACCTCCTGGTTATAAAAAGGAATGGTTTGGTATTGACGATTTTATCTACTACATTGTAAACGTACTGCATCGAATTCCAGAGGAAGAGTTAACGAATTACCAACATCTTGAACACAATGTCAACTTGGTGAAAGAGGAAACTTCTGAACGAATTGTAATGTGTAGATTAGTGACTCAACGATTTAAATTCGACACTGAAGTGAAACCATGTTTGTGCAAAGAGTACATTTCTTGTGTCAGACCAAAGAGGATTTAGTATGACCTATTCATGGATACTTTGCTAGAGAACATTCGTGCTTTGCCTGTGGAGTTGAGAGAACGCATTTACCGAGAGCTGGTGAAAATACAAGTCAAACGTAAAGAACAATTGCATCCGTTACGTCACCAGATCTTTAACCACTGGTACCTGAATGGTATAAGAGAACTGATTCGTCAGAAATTGTTTCAGTGGTCAGACCTTGTTCAACACTTTGAGTTAGTGAATGATCGAAATGTTCATTATTTTGGTTACTTCGAGATTCACCTACAGCAATACATTGAGGAAGACAAGTTAAAGGATTATCAACATATTTTACGTGGAATCTACTTAGAGGAAGAGGAAACTTCTAAACGAACTCTGACGTTTCGGTTACAGTATGCAAGATTTAGATTCCCTACTGGAGAACGAAGATCTCTGGCTAGAAAGTACGTGTATTGTTTCCGAAACAAAGAGACTATAAAAACAGGCTGCCATGCCACGACTTATGTCACATGTCATCCAACAGATTCCGTGGAAGGAACTCAATGACCATATTCAAACCGTGGATCATTACCATCGATTATTACAAGAACTGTATCCATTCAATTTGGGACGACAAGTGGTGTGTGTCTTAGTGACTTGTTTTTTGGGATTTCGTTTACCAGCCGATTCTTTGTGGACTCTTTACGATCAGTACTTACCACCTCCATGGCCTTAAATGGTCACGAAAAACTCCTTTTGCTCAAAGCCTTGCGGTTTCATCTGGATACTTCTCGACCTCAACAGGAAAAAAAGATTCGTCAACTTTTAGCTACCCAAGACGTGTATGACGATGTGTGTGTAGCTTGTGACTTACACCCTCATTGGACAGATGTTCGTGACTGGAAAAAGGGGGGTTTTGAGGCTTGGACCCAAGAAGTGGCCCAGTATGCACAAGAGTTGTTCAAGGAAAAAAGTTACTTTTCAACCTGTGTTAGTGACGGTGCCAGAAGAACCCGTCACCGAGAACAACCACTCGCTTCAGGACAGGACTGTCATGGACATTCCTGAAAGGTCATTCCGGGAGGACACTTGTGTGACAATACCTCATGTAGAGACTGTAAGAACATTACACACTATCCCTAGGACATCTTGGTTACCCAAAACATGTTGTACAGACACTTGTTTATATTCCACTTTGATCGCTTTGCTGTGTTTTATATTCCTGTACATCACTATTTGGGTTGTATGTATTTTTGTCTTTCGTATTCATGTTTGAAAAAAAACATTCAATAAACGTGTTCTGAAAAAGTATATAAACTCTTGTCTTGTTCGTTTTCGTGTCACAAGTGACATTTCTCATACCATGGCTACCTCTGCTGTCTCTGCTCCCTCTTCCTCTACTGTCAAAGTCATCGACGAACACTTAGATCGTGCCAGTTGGGAGGCTTTGTATCTTCGCCATCCCTTTAACATGCTCATTGCTGGACCTAGCGGTTCAGGCAAAACCGAATTCGTCAAACGTTTGATCGAGCATAAACATCATTTGATCGATCGGCCCCCTCAACGGATCGTGTGGTGTTACAAAGAGTGGCAATCGGCGTACAGCCTTTTGCGAGAAAGTCAAGGCGATTCCATCGTGTTTGTGGAAGGCATTCCTAAAGAAGACGACGGCATCGTCTCTGACTCCCGTCTAACCCATTTGGTCATTTTCGACGACATGTTAGGAGAAGACGAAGAAGAAATTAAATTGTGGTTCACGCGCAAAGGGCATCACCGTAATGCCAGTGTCGTTTACATCACCCAAAATTTGTTTCAACAAAGTAAAGCCCATCGTACCATCAGTCTCAATGCGCATTACGTGGTCTTGTTTAAAAGCCCTCGAGATAAATCGCATGTGCAAGTCTTAGCCAAACAGTTAGGAACGCCTTGGCTGACTCAGGCGTACGACGATGCCACTCAAACGCCACACGCCTATTTACTCGTCGATTTGAAACCTACGACTCCTGAGGATTTGCGATTTCGTACCCACTTGTTTCACCACTGGTGCCAAGACGGAGGGCCTGTCCTGTACACGTCTCCGTCCTCGACTTCATTTCACTCCCCATCAAAAAATCTATAAAAACCTCAGACCCTTTTTCGTCTGTCTCACTCTCAGTGCGAACATGACGTCCCTTCAGTCGCATCTTCCCGTCAAATTGATTCGTGCCTTGTATGGCATCAGTCGAGAAAAAGATCCACAAACACGAGCTCGTGTCTTAGAAGCTAGTCTCAAAGAAGTCTTACGATGGTTCACGGTGACGGCACGTCAATTACTCCAAGGAATCATTCAGATTCCTCATCAAACCCAACGCTTTTTCGATCGAAACAAAGTCGCTTTGGTCCAACTGGCCGATCCCCGCATCGACACTCAAACCAAAAAACAAATCATTTTGAAACCTGGAGGGAGCGGTACTCTAGGAGGGGTCATCATTCGCTCACTCTTAAGATGGGATCCTAATGCCCCCAAAGTTATCCCCAAGACAAAAGTCCAACGAAGCCCCAAGAAGAAAAAGAAAAAGACCAGGTCCCCAAGAAGAATAACTTCTCCAGTGGCGGGACCCTCCTCTTACCAGACACCACCCCGAAAAAAGAAAAGAAGCCCCCAGAAAAAGAAACAGAGAAAAAGTCCCCAGAAAAAGAAAAGTCCACAGAAGAAAACTAGTCGCAAGAGAGGCACTTCGGCCAGGACGCAACCTTACACTCGCAAACCACGACCTGCCACAGCAGTGACTGCGTCTCCGGCATCCTCACGTTCATCCACTTCTCCGTTGATGACACCCAGAACTGAAGAGTACTTGGAGACGTTGATCACACCAAGAACATCTCCGTTGATGACCCCCAAAAGAACTTCCCCAGTGGCAGGACCCTCCAATTTAGTGGCAGTGGCTGCTGCTCACAAAGTACCTTCTCCCAAAATCAAAGTCCAAGAAAGATCGGGCATGTTACAAAGTTTACTGGATTTGTCCAAGCAAGAACTGGCTCGATTTAGTCCGTTGCGTACCCCTGCACGACGTGTCATGCCTGTCCTCAAACTGATAAAACGTAAAGACAATCAGTGGCGACGCGTTCCAGTATAAAAAGAGCCTGTGACCAAGTCGGGGTATCAGTGAACTTGTAAAAGATGTCACCTCCAAGAAGCCACAAAAGAAAGAGACAAAGGCAGACGCGTCATCCGACAAAGCGCTTAGCCAAGCATCGACATTACCCTAAGAAAAGACACAGTCGTTCCAAGAAAAAGAGGCGTCAACAAAGGGGAGGATTCCTTGGCGATTTTGGGAAAAACATTGTCACCTTTATGACAAAGCGATAGTCCCAAAAAAAGATAAAAGGGTGTGCGTTAAGTCATCGACGTTAGTGTCTGTTCGGTGAATGTCCCGGAACCCACAAGCAAAAATGTCACCCTCCAGAAAACCCCAAGGAAAGAAAAGGAAAGGACTGCCACCACGTTTAGCTAAACATGGGGACCTGTTATCTGTCCTGTCCAAAGCTTCTCCACCCCTACGAAAAAAACTCATTCAAACGGCCTCCAAAGAGGTCATCGATACCGTCTGCGAATGTTGTTTGAACGTTTTGAAAGGCACGATCCCTTTGTCCAAACACCAGAAACAATGCTTAGGCAAACATCGTCACGTTCTTCGCCAAATGGTTCAAAAGAAAATTCCCATTCGTCAAAAAAAGAAGATGTTGGTTCAACGTGGAGGCATTTTGCCTCTCTTGTTAGGCCCCATACTGAAAGGAGTCTTGGGAACCATGTTGGGAGGACTGATGGGAGCAAGATAAAAAGGCCTTCGAAAGTCCCAAGATCTCAGAATCGACCCCTGACAACCCCATGGAAGGACGAAAACTAGCTTTAGTGCCTTACAAACGATGGATGGAATACCATCGGTGGCAAGAACAACGCACCCCGCATTTACCTCCCAATCCCAATTTGAGCGAGATGTCCCAGTTACAACACGAATTGCAGTCCTTGATGGATCGCCAAGATTTGTCCGAAACAGAAAAATCGCAAAAGTACGGTCAACTCTTGCAACGACTGCAACTCTTTCACCAGAAAGCTTTAGACGAAACAGCTTTACCCACTCTAAAAGATTTTAAGACCTTGATGAAAAGTCCAGCACCATCATCATCATTACCACCACTACCATCCCCAAGGGTCACCAGAGATGCTACCCCACAAAGACCTGAGGAAGAAGAGATGCGCGAAGTGTTTCAAACACCGTCAGCAGCTCCCATTTCGAGTAAGATTGCAGCATCCTTATTGACCCCGTCCCCCACACCCCAACGAGAAGAAATGAAAGCTTGGGTTAAAAAGATGATGTCCACGCCTCCTTCGACAGAAGTGAAAAAGAAAGAAGGGAAACCAGAAGCGAAAAAAGAAAAGAAGACCAAAGCCATTCCATTGCCACCACCACCACCACCACTACCTTCTACTTCTACTCCCGTAGCCCATCGGACACGTAAATCCGTTTCCAAACCACCCTTTCGACCCACCCAAAGTAGCATCACCGAAGAGTGGGTGACTTATTAAAACGCCAACACAAAATAAAAAATGGAAAAAGTCTTAGCCAGCATTTACTACGATCCCTCACATCCTGCAGGTTACGCAGGAGTTCAAAAATTGTATCGTGCTGCCAAAACTCGACTGAAAAGTCTCCGTTTACCTCAAGTGCAACGATGGTTACAAGAACAAGCTACCTACACTTTACACAAACCCATTCGACGCAAGTTTGCCAGAAGTCGCACCCAAGTGGAAGGCATCGATCATCAATGGCAAGCCGATTTAGCCGATGTCTCTCATTTGGCCAGCTACAATCGTGGTTACAAATATTTGTTTTGTGTCATCGACGTCTTTTCCAAATTTGCCTGGGTCGTGCCCTTGACTTCCAAATCGAGCAGCGAGTTAGTGCGAGCCCTGCAACGGGTGTTGAAACAAAGCGGTCGTCACCCTCTTCGATGGCAAACGGACAAAGGCACCGAATTTCTGAACCAAGCTTTCCAAAAAGAATTAAAGAAACGTGACATTCATTTTTTTACCACCGAGAATCCCGAAACCAAAGCCAGCATCGTGGAACGTTTTCAACGCACTTTGAAAGAACGCATGTGGAAATATTTTACGCATCACCACACTCTGAAGTACATCGACATCTTACCGCACCTGGTGCAAGCGTACAACCAATCTTACCATCGAAGCATCGGACGTGCCCCGCAAGACGTGACTCCCGACAACGAAGTGCTGGTGTTTGAGCGCCTGTTCGGTACGTCCCCGACGAGGGCTGTCCCTAAGAAAAGTGGAGAGTTGACCGTAGGAGATTGGGTGCGCATTGGCAAAACCAAACGCACTTTCGACAAAGGTTACTTACCTAACTGGACGACCGAATTGTTTCGCGTCACTGGACGAGTGCATGGCCGTCATCCTGCCGTCTATAAATTGGAAGACATGAACGGAGAAGTACTCAAAGGAACGTTTTATTTGCCCGAGTTACAACGTGTCACCAAAAAAGAAGACGACGTGTACGACATCGAAAGCATTCTCGAACACAGAACCCGTAAAGTGGGCAAACGACGTGTCAAAGAAGTCAAAGTACGTTGGAAAGGATATCCACCCAGTTTCGATTCTTGGATCGACGCTTCGCAAGTCATCGACTATAAAAAGAAGAAGTGACCATCATGCCCTTTCACACAGCAGCAGACGCAGCTACGTCGACCAGTCCTTCTTCCCCTAGTTCTTCTGTGCAAGATTTACAAAAACAACCCTTGTGGGTGTGGTGTGGAGAACGTGTGCCTAAAACGCAAATCGTCTTTTTCTGCCAAATCTTCGTGGTGTATTGTGTCATCGGGGCAGCCATCGCCAATTTGAGTTTGCAACAAGGAGACAAACAATTGTGGACCATTTTATTGAGCAGTTGCATCGGTTACCTGCTTCCCAATCCCTCCCTGAAATTCTCCTCAAACGGGAACGTTGTGTCCAGTGTCAGTGCCAGTCACCACTCCAGCAACCACAACCAGAACCCCATTTTGGGCGGAGACACGCCTCTGACGTCCACTAACCCCTCGGACAGCCACAGAACTCTGGAATTATGAGTCACCAAAACCAATTTTACTTAACTTTACCCAGTGACAGTTCCATGGAAGTGTTTCCCAACAACACGTTGTGCTGTTACACGGCCAAATTACCTCAAGCCATCCCCTTAGATCACGAAGCCCATTGGGAAGTGGCTTTAGTGGAAATGATTCACCCAACCCAAGTCCAAAATATCATTGCCCAGCAAAATTGGTTTAAGGTGGAAGTTCATGACAAACAATTGCAAGAGGAGTTGGATAAGACTAGTAGCACATATACCAATAAAACCTATGATGACAAACTTAAAACGTGGACCTACAACTTGTCCATTCTCCCAGGCTATTATTTCAGTGGTCATCATTTGGTCAGCGCCATAGCCTCCAGGTTTAATGGCGTGTTCCATAAAGCTTTGAGTAATGTCCAAAAAAGTGTCACCCTGGAATACCACAAAATAGCTCGTCGCTTTCTGATGAAATTTTCTGAGGGGTCCAAAAAATTCATGTCTTTCTTATTTTGTCCTGAATTGTTTGACATATTGGGCGGTGACACGGAGATGATGAAGATAGGAGAACAAAAAAAAAGCCCCGAATTAGCAGTCATTTCTGACAACGATATTTTTGCGAGGTATTTTCGTTTCCCGGTAGAACTGAACCAAGGACTGAATTTGATCTTTGTGTATTCCGATGTGGTGGAATACAATGTGGTGGGACACACCTCCGTGCCGTTACTGCGTGTCATTCCTTTCAAAGTGGATTCTGCCACAAACGCTGACGAGGAAGGTGGAAACACTTACCACGTCCACCGCGAATTTGTCCATCCTCACTATTTACCCGTCAGCAAGTCGTATTTGGACACGGTCAACATTACTATAAAAGGAGATTTGGGACAAAATATTCCATTCACCAAAGGAAAAGTCACGGTGAAACTCCATTTTCGAAAACGGTTCTCTCACGACTCGTAAGTAAGTCATGTATCCAGTGTACCAAGGGGTGGCTCGACAGCGAGGACACGGTTTAGGAGACATGTTAAAATCGGCCTTTCGTTCGGTGGCCCCGGTGTTGAAACCGATGGTGACACGAGGATTGCACGCCTTGAAAGATGCAGCACTGACACAAGGCAAAGAATTTCTCCAAAATGTCATCATCGACAAACAAAACCCTAAAGAAGCCTTCATGAGGGCAGGCAAAAAGGTCTTGCTGCAAACGGGCAAAGACATTTTGGGCCGACGAGACACGCCTATAAATGCCCTGCACGCTACCGAATCAGGCATTCAGCAAGGACAAGGCAGAAAGAGACGACGAAGAAAACACCCTTTCACTAGACTTCAAGCGAGAAAGGCCAAGAAAAGAAGAACCGTTCGAGACTTAGACGTTTTCGATTATTGAAACACAGAACAAAATGATGCACCGAGAGTCTTGCGCTTGTTCCAAGACGGAACTGGATCTGTTTGCCATGCCCCCCACCATGATGACCATGCAAGAATCCCAATGGGTGGAATTTCATCCCGTCTCCTCATTGACCGATTCCGCTCCCATCGAGTTTGAAATCAAAGGACAGCCCGAAGATTACATCGATCTGAATAGCAGTTACTTGTACTTGAAAGTCCAAGTTCTAAAAAAAGATGATAAAGGAGTAGAAGACGATGACGATATAGCTCCCGTCAACAATTTCATGCATTCCTTGTTCAGCTCAGTGGATTTGTACTTGAATAACAAACTGGTCAGCAGCAGCATGGATACTTACCCTTACCGTGCCTACCTGGAAAATCTCTTGACGTACGGAACAGATGCCAAGACAAGTCATCTCAATGCCTGTGTGCTGTGGGTAGATGACACACGGGACAAGTTCGACACAATAGATAAAAGCAATGAAGGCTTTGAGGCAAGAGAAGAAAAAATCTTAAACAAGAAAAGTTTAGAACTGATGGATCGTTTGCATTTGGACATGTGGTTGCAAGAGAAATATTTGCTGAACGGGGTAAATGTTCGCTTGAGACTGAATCGCAGCAGTACCACTTTCCATTTGCAGGCTCTTAATCTTGATAAGGCTCCTAAAAGCATAATCCAAGAAGCCAAACTCTACGTACGACGCGTAGAAGTGTTACCTAAAGTGGCAAACGACATCAGTCAGACGTTGAGCAGAACGACCGCCAAGTATCCCATCCGACGCGTGGAAGTGAAAACGTTCACCATTCCCGCTAACCTTCAATCCATAACCCAAGATCATCTGTTTCAAGGACAGCTACCCAAGCGTTTAATCCTTGGTATGGTCGAGAATGAAGCCTTCAACGGAGCCATCGCTAAAAATCCTTTCAACTTTCAACACTTCGGCGTGTCCAAGATCGAAGTCAGTCGCGATGGCAAGACCTTGTGTACCCGACCCTTTGAACCTAAGTTTGGTGACGAGAAGAATTACTTGAGATCGTACTTGTCCCTGTACGAAGCCACCGGCCAGTTAGGAACCAACACCAGTCACGGCATTGACTACGACGAATATGACGGAGGCTATACTTTGTGGGCTTTCGATTTCACTCCAGACCAAGGCAGCGACGAGGGACATTTCCACCCTATAAAATCTGGCCAGATTCGTGTGGAACTTCAGTTTGCAAAGCCACTGGACAAGACAGTGAACGTCATCCTGTATGCAGAATTCGATAATACCATAGAAATCAACAGTTTGAGAGAAGTCATTCTAGATTATTAGAAAGCCATGGAAGACTGTTATCCCTCTTTATCTAGTGGAGAAACTTTGGAGATGGAATGTAAGGAGACCGTGGAAGGAGAAGAATCTCAAGACAAAGACGAAGAAGTTTTGATGAAGTCGAGATGGCCAGAACAAGAAGCCCATTTAGTCTCCTGTTTTGCCAAACACTTGGTCGACAAAATGACGGAATTGATCAAGAAAAATTGTTATGGATGTCAAAACGATCATCCCAGTCAAATTCAACACGATAAATGCCTAATGTTAAGTCAAGAAGAAAAATTGGACGAGTATCTGGACGAAGCTTGGAGTCTCATCTCGAACAAAGACGTGTTGCACCAGTGGTATAAAGACTTGCGTGAACATTCTTGTCCAGCATTAACCACTCAAGAGATCCATCGCATCGAAGCTCTCCTGAATCAGCGTGAGGAAACAGAACGAATAACCGTTTATTCGTCAGACATTTTCAAGCAAAAAGTCAGGATCGAATTGACAACTTATTATTACCTGTGAAGAAGAAAACAAACACAAATGGATACCTGGGAACTTTATTACCTTTTGAACCACAGTTCGTATACGTCTTCTTGGAATCCCGTCGTCTGTGTTAAAGATGAACTCCCTCATCGCAAACCTAAAGACCATCAAGCTTACGTGATCAACACGGACGATAGTCATCTCCCAGGAACCCACTGGGTAGCCGTCTACTTTCCTCAAGAAGGATGTGTGGAATATTTCGATTCGTATGGATTGCCCCCTTTGGAAGACGATATCATCGACTTTATGAGAAGAAATGCTCAAACCACCCGATTCAATAACGTGAAATTACAAGGCACAGATTCCTTGGTGTGTGGACAGTACTGTGTGTATTTTCTGCATCATCGCAGCCTGGGCTATTCCTTAGAACATTTAGTGACTCATTTCGATCCTCGTTCTTCTGCTAGAAACGATGTGAAAGTAGATCGATGGTTTCGTGACCATTATGCTTATCTTTTGTCTCAAGCTAGGAAACGTAGTGTCCATCAATGGCCTAATGATTTCCAACAGTGGAAATCACAATTTCATTCACAACGTTGTCAGCCTTGTTTAAAGTAGATTGTATTTGAAGAAAAAAATGTTTGTGATTTGAAAAAAATTGTTTGATGTTATAGTGTTGGATTATTGTTAAAAATGTTGTTGTTTAGTGTTAAGTGATTTTTGAATAAAAAATGTTGTGTTTAGAAAAAAAATGCCTTTGTCTTTTGTTTAGCTATAAGAATGTTGGATTGATGCTCTTTCATTTCTTACTATCCCTCTCATGAACGTTGCGGCTCGAAAACCGTGTGGGGATGTTTTCCTTCACGTCCGCGCTTTAACTTTAAGAACCGGGTTGTTCCCAGTCTAGCCATCCATTGTCGACTCATCCTCCTAAGAAGATGTGCTCCAAACTAGCTAAGCTCAACGAAGCCTACGTGAATCTGCATAGGGTCAGACACAGTCTGATACCGAAACCAGAAGAAATAGAGAATGTGAGAATGTTAAAAATCACTGAAGACCTGATAGAAGAGCTCTTCAGAGAAGAAATGAACAGGGAGAAAGAAGAATGGACAGAGAAGTACAGACTTCAGAGACAGCAGCAACAGCAGCAGCAACAACAGCAACAGCAGCAGCAACCTGAAGCTGACAGAGGCTTTGTCGATTGTCGTATCGACACCAAAGAGTTCTTCTTCTCTTTCCGAAGAAGCAGACCTATCGCCAGAAAGTCTATCCTCAGAGGACATCGCATTCTTAGAAACTAAAAAAGAATGCCATAGCAAAAAAAACAACAAAAAAAAACAGCCCTTTTCAGGGCTACCCAATACTCTAGAAAAGAAATAACGATCTATTTGCCAATGTGTGTAGGTAGAGTAGTGTGAAAATAAACACTAACTCTTTCTTAAAAAATGTGAGGGTATGAGTTTGTGTGTTTGTGTGATTGTGTTTGTAAGTGATAAAGTAGGTTGGTGTGGATAGTAGATTAAAATGATGTTTGTTTTTTGGGCTGTTTGAGGTGTATATTTTGGGTTAGATTGGATTGCTTTGCGTATGTGGATAGTCTATTGAAGTGATGGGTAGCATAAAAAAGTGAGCGAGTGTTTCTTTTAGGTCCGCGCGTTGCTGTTGTTTCTTGGTCATGATCTAGGTAAGATGAATTTTATGTTTTTAGGGGATGTTTTCCTTCACGTCCGCGCTTTCAGTATAAATTGAAACTCGTTCGGCAGTCCAGCTACCCTTGTTGATTGATCAACACCAAAAATGAACACGAGACTGGAGAAACTGTTGGAACTTCATGTGCATCTGGAATATGCCAGGCGCATATTAAATGAACTGGCCGCTGAAGCCATTGTCGAGGAGGGAAGGATAAGAGAGGAGGAAAGAAGAAAAAAAGAAGAGGAGGAAAGAAGATATAAAGAAGAGGAGGAGGAAAAGGAGAGAAGAAAAAATTTCAGAATCCCAGAGAGTGAAAATTGGGATTCTGAAGCGACATATCCTGCCTCTGCTCTCACCCCCCAAAAGGTAAAAAGTAACTGGGGGATAAGATGTGTATGTGGCGCCAGGCCTGGAAGGTGCCACCATTAACCAGGTGTCCATGAAGTTCCAAACAAAACAGCCCTTTTCAGGGCTACCCAATACTCTAGAAAAGAAATAACTATTAATTTGCCAATGTGTGTAGGTAGAGTAGTGTGAAAATAAACACTAACTCTTTATTAATAGTGGAAGTGTATGTGTTTGTAAGAGCTCAGGTATGTTAGTGTGAATAGTAGATTATGGGTTTCTTAGCAAATGTGGAGAGTATAGTTAGGGTTATATTATATGAAATGAGAAAGTAGGGGGATGTTTTCCTTCACGTCCGCGCGATGTTGGGTCATGATCTAGGTAAGATCCATTTTATGTTTTTAGGGGGATGTTTTCCATCACGTCCGCGCTTTTCGTATAAGAACCCACAGTATTCGTTGTTCAAACCATTCTGCAAAGAATAAAAAGAAGATGGCGTCAAACCAAATGGACAAAATACAAACCTTGCAAGACGTTTTAGACAACTTAGGAATAATGGAACAGATGCTATTAAGACTGGTTGAAGACCATTATTCCTATAGTCCCCATCGTGTGAAGATGGAAATTAATAACTTAAGGAAAGCAAAGGACAAGATTAGTGGTGTCATGAAAGAGATCAAGGAGGAGAAGGAGGATGAAGAGGAAAGAATAAGAATAAGCAATTGGAACGAAAAAATTGAAAAAGAAGAAGAAAATGAAAAGAAGAAGAAAGAAGAGGAGGAAGAGAAGAAGAAAGAAGAGGAGGAGAAGAAAAAAAAGAAAGAGAAGAAGAGTGTAGGAGATAAAATAAGAACTTGGTGGAGGAAAAGAAGAAATTAGAAGAAGAAAACCCAAAGGCCCTTTTCAGGGCCAGCCATATTTCTCGAAAAGAGATAGTCTTTGAATTGCCTACCCCTTTTTTTAAAAAATTTTTTTTTAAAAAAATCCCATGTCCCACGATTTATTCCCATGTTAATTCCCCTTGTCCGTAATCTGACCCACGATTTTTCGCCATGTTAAATTTCCATTGTCCGTAATCTGACCCAGGGGTCCCTGTAATGCTAATTCCCATTGTCCGTAATGTATCCCCTATTACTACTGGGGCTTTTAATGCCATTTTACAGCAGATGATATGCTACATATTGCGGCCAGCATAATTAATGGAGGGAAGAACCTTGGAAATCCTGGTAAAAACCAACAACACCGGAAGCTACTGGCAACTTTCTTGAGCTTAAGCCTCGAAACCACTCGGACAGAGGTGAGATGGTTGTGATCGGTGCAGGCGAACGCTTAAGACCACTCGTGAAGCCGTAATAATTGTAATATCTATGGAAATACCATTGTGTACTAACTGTAATATTGTTTGGACACACCAATATGTATTAACTGTAATACTGGTGGAAAAATCAGTATGTACCAATTTTAATGTTTGCGGAAATACCAGTATGTACTAACTGTAACATTTTGTGGAATACCTGTATATACTAACTGTAAACTTCCCCAGAAATATCAGGATGTACTAATTATAATACTTGTGGAAAAACTTGTATGTACTAGCAGTAAAACGTATGGAAATACCTAGATGTCCTAAATATAATGCGTTTGGAAATATATGTATGTATTTCTTTACGACTCTATGTTCAAAAACCAAGTAACATAAACAAAATCGACAAATTTTGAAAAACTTACCAAACAATTTAATTATCGAAGTTATAAAAGCAAATGTGAGAGGAAGTTTCAGTATTATGAATTTAATCTAAACTAGTCCTTATACAGGTATATAAAAGTCAAAAATGAATGTAAAGTTGCTTATAAATTTAGAAACTGGATATGTAATAGTCATCCAAGAACCGTGCCATTGTGAAGTTCAGAATTCCTTCGAATAATAAATAACGGTTTCAGCATTATAATGAGCACTTTCTATTTCCACTAAACAGTCCAAAAAATGTTTTTTCTCTCAAATACTAAGTACAACATAATAAAAACGTCTGCCGACGAACAGCAGGAACACAATACGTGTGAATGGCTCCAAATCGGAATGAAACTGATTGCTTCATTCTCACCTTATGTATTAATTGTGACTGTATGTGGCAAAATAATACTGAGTTGCCACATTATCTACAAGTCCCAAAAAAGGACTGGAAAAGTATATGGTGTGCTTCATACTTGTAGAAGAACTGGATTGGTCAGTCAAGATAAGATTTAGTTTTACTCACTGTATCCAATCAGCTGTAGTGGAACAGTATTTAGCTGGTCAGATTTCATCTGGAAAGGATGCCGGTTTGAATACCATCGTTCAGCACAGGCAATATTTAGTTAAATCATATGACTTTGACCTGTAATAATAACTTGTCTAACATGTTGTCCAAGCGAACATAAAGCAATTTACGAATGCAAAGTCTGGCATATACTTTATGAGGATACAGAGAGAAGCATTCAAAGTACATGAATGACTGCGAGCTTGCATTGTTTGAGCTTCTAATCCGCCATTTTATATGGGAATGCACATTATGATCTATCATCAGGAGAGTGGGGGAAGGTGTGTAGACAGTGTAGCGTTTGTTATTGTTATTCTTATAGTATAGTTGTTAATATCAACACTGTTTCAATTAATGTGCACTGGAAACTGATTGGGAACCGAATGAATTGGTCAAACTTTACATACATATAAAAAGTCCAGATCAATATCACGTGACCGTTTAAATACAATCGAATTGCAGGAAACTAAGTTAATTTATAATTATTGCAGTTATAATAAATTAAGTATTAAGGCTTAACCTGCACAAAAGATTACTTGAAAATAAATCTAAAAATGCAAAACTTTAACATTGTGACGCGTACCAATAATATCTTACATAAACAATTACTATATATGACCTGTCCTGTCAGATATTATTTTATTATATTGACAAAGAAATGATTTTGACCATTTAATCTCATTCCTATAGTAAACATTACCAGCAAAAGTGAAGGCAATTTACTAACAGAACACAATAACATATCAAATTACAAATGTTTGCTAAAAATTATTTCAACCATTCAAATTTGCGAACTTGCAATATCGCATTTTGACCCATCTAACCTTAAATAGTATTAAGCTGTGTACAAACTCTAATTGAAATGATAAATCTGTGAACATTATTTTGTGTCTCAATTGGCGTTAGACAAAATTTGACCGTTGACTATTTATCTAGTATATTCACAGACCTGACGTGTACCCAAGATAGCTTGCATTAAAATTCTGATAGCATCCTGTCTATGGAAACACGAGACAGTGTCAGTTTCAAAATCTGAGACTAATACGTCATTATGACTTTGAACCATGGCATTTATGACACTATGTGTTGAGATGTGACGTCAGAGAAACAAGAATTATTGTTCACAGTAGTAATTACTGTTTGACCCTAAGTAATTGTTGTCATATTAAAAGTGGCCCTGTATCAGCTATAGGAAACACACAAACACACACACGCAAACACACACAACTACAATAAAACTGGCACAAACAAGGATGTATACACAGCTACAATGCAGCCGATACACAAATATGCACACATACATAGCCACATTACAACTGACCCTTTCATGTGTTGAGGCATCTTGAACTGTCATGAATCGCATGATATTTAATTTATTTGATGTCAATTACAGCAATGATTCCAATGACTGATCTTTTAATAAAGGCGAATAATAAGACTAGGTAGAAACAATAGTCTCTCTCAGAACGTCAATATCAACTGAACTGTGACTGAAATAATAAACGTGGTTTCCTTACATGTGTTACATCTGTTTCTTTACAATTATTATGTACTGGGGGGGGGGGTAGGAGCAGTTATTAGTGACGTAGATTGCATCAGGAACATGAACAGTGGAAAGAATGTTGTCATCCCTCTATGCTACTTTCATGTACTGGGCTGAAATGTCTTTACTTGTGTTAATTTTATAAACTATGTATTTTGTAAGGTATATAGCAATCGACATTGACGATCCCATATGCTCAAACATGAGCCTCGTCTACTAGTCCAATATACCCTACATTTAGCATTTAATAAAAAGGAGCAACGAGTTTAGCAGAGGAAACGATATCAACTTTCGAACGTGCAATAAATCTATGGGCTGTTTATTTTTTTACAATTAAATTTGGAGTCCAAGAAGTAAATGTGACTAAATGAAGCTAGCAGACTTTATGAGCTGCACACATGAAGTAAAGCCAAACTTTCTACTACATAACCACCATTAAACCTATCAATCATACACCAAAATAAAGGTCATTAAATGTTATTGTAATAATGACTAAGACATATCCAGGACGGACAAATAGGAAATTCTTTGTTCTATTAGAATCAAACCCTATGGAAAGTTCAGAACTCTAGAGCGGATCCAATTGGATCCAAAATAACAGTGGATCTGCAATAGCATTAATGGGGAAGGTACGTATATTGAGTTTTGGGTTATATTTGGTCAAGGTCTGAGTAGTCACTGCAACTGAAATAAAGAAAGAAATGATGTATGTGCAGAAACTATATTTATCTGCATATAGGACTATTAAACTGGGGATTGGTGTATACTTTTCCTCTTCAAGGTACTCTTGCTTTAACTGCTTTTTGGTTTGAACATGCCGAACCCATCCTTCCAGATCACTAAATGCAGATTTGCATATATGTGGGCCATAACATGTAATATAAGTATGTAGTTAAATCTGTAGCTTATCGTCAGTAAGATAGATTATTTCATTCCTTCCAATAACGATAATTATAACTGAAATGGATACTTATATCTGGTATCGATAAACATAAATGAAATGGGCATTAGACGTTCCTGTGATTTTTCTTACGTTTCCATTTCTAGGAAAACAGAAATAGAAATACCTTTAATTTTCCCCTCTACTTTACGGTTCCAATTGCATATTGATATGCAGACGCTTGGCGCTTTGCTTCTTTCCCTTTCCTTTGAGAATAATACTTCCATTTTAAAGATGAAAATAAAAAATATAACATCTTTACAAGTACAAGATATTAAGACATCAATTTTAGGATTGCTCAAATAGAAATTAACTAATTTGTGTATAACATCATATCAACATATAATAGTTTTTCGTGCCGGGAAGATATATTGTAATTAAATTTAAGCGCCTTGAAAATAAAGACAAAATGAAGAATTAAAGCAAGGGTTCGAACCAGCAACCGTCTGTTTGGTGATCATTACGACATCACGTTTCACAACAGGAAAAAGTCTTGAAATGTGTAATCCTGATAATACGACGTGATTGCCCCCAGTTGCCTCAGTTTCATATAGTGATTTACTGAGCCTATCTAGTCAAAATTCAATTGTTAATTCACTCCTTCGCCTTATATGAAATGCTTGTCTCGCTTTCGAATAAACTGTGTACTCTCACGATATGAATGATTGTCTCGCTTTCGAATAAACTGTATACTCTCAGTGATATGAAATGCTTGTCTCGCTTTCGAATAATCTGTGTACTCTCATCGATATGAAATGCTTGACTCATTTTCGAATACAAACTATTGTCGTTGTAAACAAAAACAACCAACCAACTTAGAAATTTTGCGAGAATATAACAGAAGTTGAGTTCACCCAATGCTTTATCTTGGTCTCACCAACGAATGATTTGAATACCAACTCAAGTGTTAACCTAGGAAAGGCGTATTGTGTTCCAGTGGTTTAGTCTAGTAGACGGTAAGGCAGACAGAATAATAGTAGTAACCAACATAAATTACTAAATTACTACAATGGAAGATTGCAATTCTTCAATAAATCTCCTCCAAAACTGTCATTTATTGATCGCTTTTGCCCGTCGATTCACAATTTGCTGTTATTACTACTACTACTACTACTGCTACCGCGGTGTGCTGTTATTACGCGTACTATTTGTTCTAGTGTAACCACTAATTCATTCATTCATTCATTCATTCATTCATTCATTCATTCATTCATTCATTCATTCTTCTTTTTCTTCTAAAACTACTACTACTACTATTACTCTACTACTAGTCCTGCTGCTATTAGTCATACCAATACTACTTCTACTTTAACTAATACTACCATCTTCAAATTAAGTTACTAAGGAGTATGTCAATGTGGACATGTAGGCTCATTCATGCAAAGTAAAATAAATATTTTAATTTGTTCTAAAATTTAATACTAAAATGGTATAACCACCATCTATTAAATCCTGACTGCTGAATGTTCTGCACCTTAGATGTTATCAAAACACTTCCAGACAAAATTTATTGATCCCTATGGACTATGGCAGTGGTAGCCATGTATTCAACTGGGTACAGGTAAGAGCATCTAGGACCTGTATTTACAAATACCTAGGTAGGACCAATTTGTTTGAAATATCGCTGCTTTTATTGTGACATCATTGCGCGCGACACTCAGTTAGGTTTGTCCTGGATCACACTTTCGGTTGACTTGTCCAAACATGCCCACGTAATTTAACATTATTTTGACATATATACTTCTTGAAGCGTGGAAATAATGTCAACCTAGGCAATAGGGGTGTATGAAGATCCAAAATAAAGCGAATGCTTGCCATTTAAAGATATGTATAATTAAATTCTAAAAAATTGACATACATTATTGAAATAGTTGGTTCAGAAGACCTACATGACCTATATGACTTTTACTATGGTAGTAATAGTAGTAGTCAATTCAATGCAATTATATAAGGTCATCTATTTTGTCTACACGCATAATTCACTTTTCCAAATTGTCAAAATTCCGTTTAAAACCTCATATGATTGTATGGTCAATTACCAAACTAGAAAGCATACTTCTAATACTTTATTATCGGAATTGTATTATGTGTTGGTATTATAAAGTTCGCAAGTAAGAATCAGTTTTAGTATTAGCTTTGACATCTAATCCATTAGAAATGAACACATCAGAGAACAATACATTGGCCTGGTTTGGTTGATTTTAAAGGCAATTTTTCAAACACAATCTTTGCTATATTACTCTACGAAACATGGGACGTAAGGACCATTTTTAAGAACACAAGGAGGAAGCCGACCCATTCTAGCGAGACGGGTATCGAATTCGAGACCCTTGAATTACGAATTCGACTCTTTGAAAACTGAACTTATACGGCTCCCCTATCCAGAAGGAGATTGTGGTTTTGTACGTTAGGAATCTATTATTTTTGTCTTTGAATCTCTAATGCTTTCAAGGAATGTTTCAACTCGTTATAAGTATATTTTAATGAACTACTTACGCAATAGCTGCCTTAGAGATTTCAAGGATATTTAGTACACATAAGGAAATATTTCACGATTGAAGGATAATTATTATCACAAGGGGGGGGGGGAAGCCAATAGTAACAACAGTTATCGAGTGAAATGTTTCCTTATATCAGTTCACAAATCATAGATTTCCATTTATATATTTTTAAAGTGAAAAAGTCAACTAGCATATATGATAACTCCATTCTGTACTAATACAGTTAATAAAAGGAACTTGATAAATTTTATGTTATAACAGTAACTTGTAAATATCCTAAGTATGAATCTTGAAAATTGTCATCATCCTAAATATGGATCGTTTCTTTTGGGAAAATTAAACGAATTCTATTTTCCATAATATATTTCTTGAGCAGAATGATAGAGTCGCTTGGTTGAAGAAACATTACAGAGAGGATGTTCTAAACTGCGTAACATCGTTAAACTCAAAATTGTAATGAATGATTTTTGTCTTGCCTTTATTTATTTATTTATGAAATCAAACATAAATTGTTTGGACTTTTCAAGAATGTAGTTCATTTTTTTTTATCAGACTCTGCAAGCAAATTTCGATAGTCACTACGGTGTACAAATAACGCTGTCCCATTTACGATTTCGTCGTATTTTAAAACAAGAAAAGTAAATATGTATCATGAGGGTTAAAATCGCGTATTAAGTAATTGTTAAAATTATACCCAATTCAGATTTTTGTCGTAAACAGCTGCCACCCACTGCCTTGTGGTATGTTATATATAGGTGACACGTTCCATCAAACAGGCTCCATTTAAAGATGTTTCTTATTAAAAGCTTATAAACTGAATGCAACTAAAACCTAAACACAGTACAAAGAGGTGTAATTTGAAAATCAATTCCGTCTCTTATAGATCGATCGATCAATATGTCGATAAAATATGGTGTAATCAAAACCAGTGTAAAATAAATACAATTATAGTACTGAGTGGAATGTATCACAAATCGAACGTCTGATGGGCACAATTCAATAAGTTCCTGTGCTGCATACCATAACCTAAAAATATGAAGGTTCATCGTTTACGTGCCAGGGCAACTTCAAACAAGACCACATATTCAAAGAAAAAACATAAATTGAGGCATATAACACTGCAGCAACAGACATTGCCTAATTTGCAAACATACACCCGAGATCAAATTGTTCAAATGTTCGAAGACAAAAAATAATTTCACTATCAGTCAAAAGTCAGTATGTCGAATCAAAAATGTAATTTATTTAAAGTTCGAAATATGTGCCAGTCAATATGTTGGCAAAAGCAATTAAAATAAATTAATAAACACTTTTGATCTGAAGTTCCGGAGAAAACCTTTCATTTTAACAGGAAATGACTATGCGCTACAGACTGATTTGGAAACCAACGCTATATCAATGCACTGTGAGTTTTTTGTCTGTTCATTGAGACTTTTTACAGTAAGTAGATGTAGTGTAGCATTTTTATGTCTTTGACTAAGGCAGCAAAGGCATCACTTATACAGTGGCGGATAGAGGATTCGAATCAATGGTCTTTGGTAACGACACTACCGAGCTTCCTCAGGGACAACTTTCTTTCGTAGTGCCCCTAATTGGCCTCGAAGCTGGTTTACTGGATGGAGATTTGACTCTCCAGATCAAATAAATTAAGTTCACCAAAGTACGTTTTATATTAATGATCAATAACACACTATTTATTTGACACGTAGATTACGACGAAAACACGATTTGAATGAGAACTCAATACAATTCAATAACTCTTTACACACTATTTATTTGGCACATAGATTACGACGAAAACACTCTTTCAATGAGAACTCAATAAAATTCAATAACTCTTTACACACTATTTATTTGGCACATATATTACGACGAAAACACAATTTCAACGAGAACTCAATACAACTCATGGTTCAGTTTATGCACAACACTATTTGATAATGTCTAAAGTTGCCCATTATGGCCCGAGTTTTGAAAAGCTTCCAAACATTTTTCAAAGATATTAATTCAAAGAATAACTTTGTTTTCTTTATCATAAACATTGAAAAAATCGGAGGGCTTTAACAAGGGTAAACGTAATAGCTCGTATCTATTTTTTTCTGGTTTAAAATTTATCCACTTTATATTAAGGTTAAGTACTATGAAACTATCAGCTGAAGAAAATCTCCCGTCGGCTCCTCCTTCCTGGCCAGGGAGTGGCGATCGAATTCTAAAATCCTAGCCAGTAGCACACTCGGGCTGCGACTGTAGTTATTGCCATAATCATGTGAGGTGTTTCTCCTCTTATTTCAAAATTTAAACATTTTATATGCTGGAAATTAGATTTCGAACCTTCAATCTGTAAATTCAGATGATATACGATAGCAAAATAACAGGCGGCAATGAAAAAAATCACTGCAATGAAACATTTAATAAGTTTGTATAGTTCACAGCAAAGCTACATACACAGATGGGTTGTCTGTAAATGTTTTTTTCATGTTTGACGAGAGCAGCCAATGCTATGCTCAAGCCACAACAGTAGTATACCATCTCTTTACCCTGCTAACATGGTTGAAAAGTAAATATGAACATTTTTTTAAAATTCAGAACGGAAATGTGTCTATGGAATACAAATGCCCCTGGATATATGGCATCATTGACAAAACCTTGACTTGAGCTGAATGGATGAACTTTTATGGTAAACAGCGACCACAACTAAATTTAGATCTTGGTACCAATTATTTGACACTGAGTTTTACCTAGATAATAACGTTATTTAAAGGTGATGTCAAAACTGATATAGATCAACTGTATCCTTGAACAATTACCGAATCATGATAAATTGTTGGTGTATATGATGCATAGATATACATATGGCTAAATGGACCTGGAAAACACACCAGACATTTAACTTATGATGTACACAATACATTATAGGCATATGATCCTGGACATCGCTATATGCTCTTTTCATGGGACATGTGATTAATGATGTAGAATATATATATATATATATATATATATATATATATATATATATATATATATATATATATATATATATATATATATGGACCTAAACAATAATATAAGTCCCTTTTTGTGATTATTGATGTGGATAATGTATGGATGTGTACACTGACCTGGATATTGCAATATTCCTATTTCATGGGATGGCATGGTTACATTTAAATTAGGCAATTCAGTTGGTCCCAGAGCGAATTTAATCGTGGAACAATTAGGAATGATCACTAAGTTTATATGTATCAATGAAAGGCAATTAATCAAATAACGTCATGCTGTTCCACAGCTGTCTGTCCAAGGAGATAGTGGATGAATTAAAAGTTACAGTGATCCTTTAGTCAGTTCTGATTCTAATCAAATGGACATACTCAGTGCAGTTCAAAAATACACAGTAATCCAAATAACCTATGCTACCTATATATGATAGAAAAAAGCAAGACAATTATGTACAATCTCTGACTGGTTTGATTTTTTTGTCTTCAAACTCATAAATGTGCATTATAATATATTCACGTTGACAGGACAAGTGTTCATCATTATACTGGATGCCATAGTAAATCAGTTTACATAAGAATTTATGTATACATTTTCTGAATGCAACTTGAAACAGGCAATAAACATCCCATCGTTTTCAAACTGGAATTTCCATATTGTTAATTTCCATTGAAATACTCATATAATTCAAATAAACAAAGAACTGTAGGAACTCATTGGGCTTATTTGATTTGGGAGATTATTGACCAGGGGTCCTCAATGAGTACAATCCTTGGTCAAGATATGTAGTATTAATTAAACGTACTTTCCAAAAGCCATTATTTCCCTGTCAAACTTGCCATAGCTATAACCTTTGAGCTCCAAACTCCAGAATCAAGGGGGAGTTTTATCCCTTTATTTTGAAGTCATTCACAGATTCCCAAAGTTCTGCAAAATCCAGTGACCTTTCCCTTTGCTCCTTTCACTCTAATAGACCTCTCCCATATCTTAGGTGCAAACCATCTTTAAACTTTGGTCATAAAATTTATCCAATTACTTAAGTTATACAACAAACCAAATTTCCATCAGCCATGGTAATACAGACATGGTAATACAGACGTCTGCTCATTTGACTCAAAACTCAGTAAGATCCTTTCTTACATGACATAAACGTCATCCACACACTTTCTTGAAAGCACATGTTGGAGAACTGAAATGTTTGTATACAACCATTTTCTTCTTTGATTGGCAATTCCCAAAGTGTGAGCATAAAATCAACAAAATGTTTTCTTACCTCAAATGCAAGCTATTCACAGAGTTTGGTGTGAGTTTTGCATACCAGGGCCCAGCAACGTGGAATGAATTACCCACTGTACTTAGACACAAAGACACAGTGATCACATTCAAGAGGGCTCTCAAAACGCACTTATTTCGACTGCAAGAACAAACTTAAAGACCTAATAATGTTTCCTACCTGAAATATTCTCAGCATGTTTTTTATTTTTTAATGTTTTTAGAATTTCATGTTGTTTTTTTTTTGTAATAATATTATTATGTTTCTTATCTTATAGGTGTTGTCTAATGTTGTTAAGCTCTTAGAGCTTCTAAAGATTAGGCGCTATACAAAGTCCTCATTATTATTATTATTATTTGTGAATATTAGCATGATGAAACACTTTTGTTTCATTTCAGCGGTAACGATCTTGAACTTTGAACTCAAAATCAATAACTTTATTCATGACCTCATTGCAACCCCATAATGTTGTTTTGGAATATGATGCAAAAATAGTGCAGGAACAGTGACCTAAGTATTTTAACTTTAAACCGATACAATGTTTAGTTGCATTCATCGTGGTCACCATGGAGTTTTACCTTTACCTCATCCTTATACAATGTGAGCAAGATATCTGCAAAAGTGTGACATGGATCCTGTGATGTGCATTCATTTTTGTCATGTAAAAAGGGAAAGTTAAAGAATAGACATTGCTCTAGCACAGTATGTTCTGCCTAAAATTTGATGCATACAGTTTTAGCCCTCGCTTAAAGACAACTTAAATAATCAATCAACTGTCAGAAGAATACATTCTGCTAAATATGGTTCAAACGCTGCATTCATTCACGTCCAAAATCAACAAGAAATGATGTCATGTGATGTCATTTGGATTTTTAACGTAGCTTTAACAATTTTTCAGTCATATCGCTACGATGTATGCAATGTGGCAGTTTATAGTGATGTCTAGCACTGGGGCATCATGCAGCAGACATGTAGCATGATGTCCCACCCAGTCACATTATCCTGACACCGGGCCGACCAGTTTTAACACTAACCTCTTAATGCTGAGCGCCAAGCGTGGCAGCTGTTAGTACCGTTTTTGTAAGTCATTGGTATGACTCGGCCGGGGATCGAACCCACGACCTCCCGCATCCGAGGCGGACGCTCTAACCACTAGGCCACCGGAGCGGTCAACAAGAAATGATGAAGATATCATACTCTTGCATATTGACATATGTATCCTTTTACAGATTATTAGCATGTATCACACTATTGCATTGTGACAGATGCAAACGTTCACAGAACACTGTAACGTATCCTACTTTTGCCTACTGACATGTACATTTCTATGGACTACATCACTGTACCATTATATTATATACAGAGAAATACACACTTCTGCTGATTACTAGAAAGCACAATATTCTTGCATACTGACATATGCAATATTTTACAAATTACTTGAATGAATCACACTCGTGCATAGTGACATGCAAACTTTCACAGAATAGTATAATATACCCTACTTTTGCCAACTGACAGATTTACATTTTTATAGTTTACTAGACTGTAGCATAATATGGCCTTATGGCCTACTGACAAATGCATACTTTTGCAGATTACTAGAACGTACACTAATACTGTATAGAATACTCAAATCTACCATAGTTATGCCTACCGACAGATGTAAACTTTTACAGATTACTATAATGTAACATACTATTGCTCATATATGTGCTAATTTTCAGATTACTAGAATATACATTAGTCTTGCATACTGACAGATGTAAACTTTTAGACATTACTAGAATGTATCATACTCCTGAATAATGAGATGCAAACTTTAACAGCTTACTAGAATGTATTGTACTCTAGCTTGCTGACAGATGCATACTTTTGCAGATGACAAGAATGAACCACACTCTTTCACAATGACAGATACAAATTTTACAGATTAATATAAATTAACATACTCTTGCATATTCACAGGTGCAAACTTTTACAGATTGCTACAAATGTTCTCATCCCTAACATCATCATCCACTGGAACTCAATACCAGCTGACATTGTCAACTTTCTATTATTTCATCCCTAACAACATTCTGTCATTGTTAACTTGCTAGCTGTTAGTAATATGTAGCAGTTAGTCTCATATATCATACCTTGCCACAATTCCAATCAAAATGTAGTTAGTTACTGATTTTCCCACCATATAGAAAATAACTCTGTTTATGTTTGTGTCTCTGACGACATCATTTTGATTGAACAATCCTTCATTCGTACTATTGGCTACTGAAGATTTGTTTTTCACATTTAATAAAGTTGTGCATGTCATGAATGTTAAATGAAGCAGATGGTGTACATATCAGTACAAAATCAAAGTGTTTAGGACCATGCATTGTGTGCAAACCCATCAACATTATAATCAAAAGTCTATGGAGCACACCTGAGGAAAAACAACAGTGCATTGAAATAAATTTTCAATTTGCAATGACAAATATACTATATATTTACAATATGATATACAAATGGTAATGTTATATGAAATAAGCTTTGTCTTTCCACAGTAATATATACATACAGTAATCTTACTGGATATAGGCTTGTCGATACACGATAAGTTACACATATGGTAATGTTACATGAAATAAACTTGCATTTACACAGTAATATATACAAACAGTAATGTTACATGGAAATAAATTTATTTCAACTCAATGTCATCTGAGATATCTCATTGGTAGATCAAACGCACAGTAAAAGTCAATACTATCCTGTGTTCTAGGGGAGGTAATTCAATGCACCATTATTACTTTCTGTGCAATAAGTAATGGATCTCTCTTAAGATATATTGTATATAAGACAATATTAACATAATTTCCTTGTTGATCAACATAAAACACCAATCAAACAAAAATACATTGCATCATCAAAGGTTGGACAATTAAATGTGATAGATTGACACAATTCTTTTATCATATAAATGAATATTTCACACAAGTTCTTTCCATGTCCATATTTCATACTACACAGATAAAATAAACACTGGAGCAAGGAAGTCTGAATTCGTTGTTCCTATTAGCTCATATTTCTCTAAGCTGTACAGAAGTTTATGTCGTTTAATAAAGTTTAAAAATGATGCATACATGCGATAAAAATGGCATGCCAGATTGTAACATATCAGGAGATTTGCAAACTTTGGTCAGGAGTTTTGACCTCATAGAGAGGGGATTTCCATTGACCGGATATTTAGCTTGCAAATGAGGCAAAATGTACTGTCATTCAACATTTTGTTTTAATTATTAAAATATGTTTTATGTTTTTCACATTAGATTATTGTCTTTCACACACTCTGTATATGAAGCACATGCATTTGAAACATTTCCTATAAGATCAATGCCTGGATTATATTGCTGGCAGTTGTCATCATTGTCTAGCTTAAAAGAGTATATATTGTCACTGTATCCAGGTTTCCTTTAGAATAGGTCTGAATTTTTCTCGGAATGGAAAATGTTCTTTCAGTTTCTGTATTGTAATGTGGCAATGTCAATGCAACTCTACCGAGGGCATACAGAAATTTAAATGATTTAATGATTGTAGCTAGTTTCAGAGTGTTCACTCGGCCAAAACTGCTTAATACTTCAACTATTTGGGACATATTCTGGAAGTTCTTGTTTAGGAGTCAGAATATAATCCTTTCCCCCCTCCCCCCTTAGTAATGCCATGAACCTCCCAGTCAGCTTCACTACTGCAATATAGAATGCAAAACAAAAGAATTGTGAAATTTACTTGCCATGGATATACTAGAGGTAAAATTAAATATTATAATTTAAAGCATCTCTATGTATATCTAAAAAGTTTGTTTTTATGATGTAGTTAAGAAAGATCATATGTTCATGCATTCCTAATGTTAGAAAACTTAGTTCCAATTTTTACAATATATAAATGACGACTGAACTCACTTACTGGATTTGAGACCCTTTCCTTCACAATTGGGTTTAGGTACCCATCACTGCTGTTAATTTCCAATCATCAGTACAAAGTGATTATACTGTTCAATAGTTTACCTACTCAATAGTTGATAACTATATACGATAGGGTTCAAATTAAATAAGACAACACATCTAATCTAATTCTCTAGTATCTATTGCATCCACCAAGCAGCTAATATTTCTTTAAAGGAGACCAGAAACCAATGGAAATATAGAATAATAATAAAAGTACTATAGCAGAAAACCTTATTCTGAAGTATCATCTGCGACCGTAATGCCAATATTAAAATATTGGCCTATCTTCTAGGAGCTGAATTTCCGTGACCTCGTATGCAAAATTTCCGCGCCTATTCGGTTACTTTCGGGATGTGACGTCATAGTAGCGACTCCAGCTGCCCAAGTGGGAGTTGGCAGAGTAAAAGACAATACCGTTTTGCGTTGCTTACGGGTGTAATAGAACATTAAGAAAAGCCTGTGGACAACATTTTTTTTTTCTTTTCCGAAAGATAAAGGCATAATGAAAGAATGGATACATTATTACAAACGAGTTGATTTCAAAGCAACACCATACAGCACTATCTGCTCGTTACATTTCTCAAAGGACTGTAACGAGAGGGATTCTGAAAAAATGGCAGCTCAAGGATACGCAAATGCTAGGCCTAGACTAAAAGTTGGCGCTGTTCCAGACATAACGTTGAATATTTTAAATCCTGGGAAAAGTGTTAAACGTGCGAGTTACGAAAATATGCAGAAGGTCGAGTAAGTGACCACAAAATGCAACAAGCAATTCACAGATCTTTTATCTACACCAGCAGTGCTAAAAATAAATCTGATAGCCCGACACCCTGGGCCCCTCCGGTTTTAGTTCCGGCCCATCCTGTATTCAAAGTGAGGTGCCCGTCAGGCTTGTCGAAACAAAAATTGTTTGCCTGAGGAAACTTGGATCGCGCTGGTGAAATTAGTAAATGTATTTTCAAGATGCTGACATACATGCCTTAACACGGCACAATCTAAATCAAATCGCTACTGTCCAAGGTGAAATTTAGATTTGATTTTAATTAAATGGAGGCTTTGTCAAAAATAACATTCTAAACCTGTTGTGTTTCGAGAAAACACAATTTTCAGTAATCTTATAAACATTACAAATTTAGAAAAAGAGTCATTGTATACGTGTAGTATGTATAAACGGTAATCTGCAATGATTGGAGCTGATATAAAACTATTCCTTGGGCAGTTTAAATAGCAGCGATTAAAAGAAAAGAGGTCAAAGTTTCACATTAAATGCCTGACAATAGAAACTGGGGAGGGGGGACTATTGACCCAACCCTCAACCCCTTGCCCCAATGTGCAAGCGCCCATGGGACGTACCTTTTCTCCATGTGATACGCCTTATTATTCCCCCAGCACAAGCCCATTTTGCATATTCTGGTCAGCTCTGGCTAAATTGCAAAATAGCTAAAGTTTTGATTTAAGTACGCAAACAATAAAGCCGGTGGGACTAATGAACATACTCCTTATCCTTGCAATGATCTTGTGAAAAGGACTGCCATTCGGACATACTTCAAAGAAACGATGTTCGACAGTGTGTGTATGTGTAAGCACCAGCAATTGATTGCCAAAATAAACGATGCCTATTTTGTTGTTACTTACAATGCCATGGACTTCAGGTTTAAGTCTTAATGCATGTAACACACTGTTTGCTGAACAAAATATTTATTTAGAATTAGTTCTTAAAGGCCACATATACTGCATTAGCTACGATGTCGTAGCCTCAACTTGATTTGTTGTGGTTGAGGCTACGAACTGATCCCATATCATGTAATGGAGCAAAAAAAATCATCACTAAAGTCAGAAAAACAAACAGTGTAGAAATCAACTACATAAGTATAATCATGTTGTGAAAGAAGTTTGGCTTATTTTGACTTTATTAAGCCCTTACACGATAAAATAAATTGGTATGGTTACTCTAACCTTATCCTGTCCACCATGACAGACAACGCGAGACTCTCGCCGTGACCCCTTTTCTACGTAAGGCTTGCCAGAACATATTTTGGATATTTTACGCTACATTATTATCAATCAAGTGCGAATAATCGCTTCTTGGTTGAATTTCAAAGTTGCCGATAAACCGTATTTACTTTTAATGCGCAGATTTTCTGACCCAAACGGCGCCAAATTTTTACTACGATTTGTTTACATTTCCAAATAAGGCGTCAATGTCCTAATATGGCACACAAACAGACGAGGCTGAGAACGGAAGTAATCATTATTTGAAATAACATGGCGGACGATCTAAACGAAAATATCGGCTGAAAAAAGTAAACGAGATTTTACAACTTTTTCTACAATGATTTTCGATACTTCCGGTATTAAATAAGAGGACTACTCTATTTATTGGATTATATGCAAGGAATGTGTTTAAAGTGTTATTATTAGGCTAAAAGAGCGCCGGGTGTGATTCACACCCGGCTTGCACCATTAACACGTATATGCTCATGTTAGTACCCTGTCCACGAGGTACGAGTAAGGGTACTAATATTAGTACTAATACTGCATGGTATATTTTGTTTTATTCCTTGTAATTTAATCATGGTAATTAAACTTTACATATACGGTAGAGGAATGTCAGGTGTTAACTGGCCGAGTTTCTTTGGCGGAAATGGAGATGCGATTTTGTTTGCAGAGAAAATTTCACAGTGATCATTCATTTAAGCTAATTGGTGACAATTTTATTCTTTTAATTTTTTTATACTATAGTACTGTTGTAGTTGTATAAAAAACATCTGAAATTTACTTGAATAATGTTTAATTTTCACGTTCTATTTACTGAAGAAGAAAAAAAAAACAACTGTTGTGTGATATTAATTATTTCGTCCAGTGCCGGATTTAGACGTGTGTGCGTGTGATTTGAATTTTAACGTAGCTTTAACAATTTTTCAGTTATATCACTACGGTGTCTGCAGTGTGGCAGTTTAGACTGTGGATTGTATACGTTATATCTATTTATAAATGGTTTGGGGTTGGGTTTTTTTCCTTCTGACAAATGAAAATTGACAGACATAATGTAATAATCGGGACTTCGCTGCGAAAAATTTAGAGATATTACGAGATCGGGATGTAGATGAGGAAATACCCCCAAAATCAGGAGGTTTTTCCCCCGGCTTGAGAGTTGACAGGTATGAACTGTCCGGGCTTGTGGAATTTCAGTCAGGGCTTGAGTTTATTTAAGTCACCAGCCCGGTGCCTGTGCCTAAAAGAAATCTTTTAGCACTGACCAGTACAGTACATAAACTATTATATCAGACTGCAGATTCAAGTTTTGAATGTGCAACCCAAAATGGTCTCCTTCCGTCTGCCTCGCTCGCCAATGTTTATGTTTGTATTCGAGGACTGGCTAGTATTGCGTCACGGTACCACGTGATCTGTCGTCTCATTAAAACTCGGAAAAACTCGGCAATTTACGGAATCGTGGTATCTTCCATGCAATAAAATCACTACCCGCTTACGGTATTTAATTTATAAACATGACAGTCGAATTAAAATCTGTAGAGAATTACATACGTAGAAGGAAAATTTTGATTTCTAGTCTCCTTTAATGTCAGAAGACTGTTCTCATGAAGTACCTGTGCATATATTATATCATCGGTTTATTTCAAAAATAATTTCATTCCACGAAAGGTTAATAAAGATATAAACAGTATGCATTAGTTTCATTAGATTTACGTCAACGTCATAGTCTAGGCCAATCAGCTTCAACATCCAATATAGATAAACAGTTGGTCTACCAGCTAAAGACATATGCCTCTTTTCCAGTCCTGCATCTATTACAATTTCATAAACTCCAAGTGTACCTACACAATAAAATGAATGCTAATTCGAGTAGGGCATTTCATATTTAATGTATATATCAATTCTTATCATATCCATTATCAATTCATCTAAATTCATATAAATTCATATTGGAATTATGTTGTAATTGTGGTCGTGTATCGCATGAGATTCCATGGAATCTTGGCACGTCAATCGCTAGTGCTCATATAGTAATGAACATTTTAATGTTTAAACAGAAACGAATCAGGAGAGATCAGGCCAATCAGACACGCAAAAAAGGCAATGCATAGCCTTTTCTCGTTGATATATGTATATAATTGTATGTCTATATAGGTATATATTTGTATGTCTATATATGATTCATATGTCTATATAAATATAGAGAGATTTATATAACTATATCTGTATAGATGTATATGTCTATGTATGTATATATTTATATGTCTATACATAAACGTACACGTCACGTCCTACTGATTCTCATATATGTACATTTTGTCTATGTTGATTTTAATCTTCTAAAGGAAGAAATAAAAACACATATTTGTATGCGTGTGTTCAAACTGAGCGCGAGTTTCTCCAGCCCTTAATGGACCTTAGTATATTTACGTTCTAATTTTAATATACTGCTTTAAGCTTGTAACAGTCAGCTCAAACCGTTCATCTTTGTTCCTTTAGATTTTGTGCTTGTAAAAATGGCAATGTTTACAGGTGGGATGGTTTTGTCATGGTAAACAACCACGTGGAAAAACGATTTAACTGCCCTGTCAGTGAAACACCCACATCTGATTTCACACATAAAATACAACAACTTAACTCCTGGGGTCACCAGTTAGCTTTTTTTGGGGGGGGGGGGGTTATCACTATCGGCTCAAAAAATGTTGAGTACAGTGCGTGATACAAATATGTATCCATATATATCCCCGATTGTAAATTTTCAAATATACGGAAGGAAAAAAGAGAATTAAACCTTATTTGTAAGCTATTGAGTCAGTTAAGACGGAAACCTTGAAATGACCACCATGATTTCCTTTTTTTTTTTTATACATTCATTCAGTTAGTTATAAGAAGACAAAATAAGACGGGGACCATTTAATGCCCATCATCAGTTCCATTTCATACATTCATGACACTTATTCATAGTTACATGTACAAGAAGGGAACCGTTTAATGACCAGCATTTGTTCCATTTGATACTTTCATTGTAATTATTTATAAGGACACAAATAAGATGGGGCCTTGTAACGACCAGTAATATTTCCTATTCTTAATCAGTCAAATAAGACGGTTACATGGTAGTGACCAGCATGATTTTCTTTTCATACACTCGTTACACTTATTCATAATGAGATGTATAATACGGAAACTGTGGTATGAGCAGAATATTCTCTATACTATCCACCTTACCGTCATTAATATACAAACCAGTTGAAATGTCAATGCTAGTTTTGGTCTGTCTTGGGCAACGGTGTATAAACCTTTTTTGGATGCTACCCAGATTAGGTTTGTGATGTTAACCTTGAGATCCATCAACAGCCCAAAAACCACTTGCGTAGGAAATTTCAGATTATTAAGGTTGATATCGGCACCTTACTCAAAACACAAAACAAGATGATCAGGGTGGCCGAGTGATCTAAGGCGCTCGCCGTTGCAGATCGCTGATTTATCATCCCAATACGCATGGGTTCGAGTGTCGGAGTCGTCCATTTTGGTATGTGAGTAAGCCAGCTAGTACATTTCCATTGGTCAGTGATTCTTTCTCTGGTTTTCCCGGTTTCTCTCTCCACCAGATATACAGTGTATCATGTACTGCACAATGGAATCGAACTCTCAACAACGAAAGGCACAACAACAGAGAAGTTGACTTCGAATTTTTGAAACTCTGTAACAGTAAGGTGTGAACTAAGTCAACAACAACTCTCAGGAGTACTAATAACACAATTAATGTATCGATACACACCTCATTACTGACAGACAGGAGACCAGGGTGGCCGAGCTATGAAAGTGCTCGCTTAGACATATCATTGACATCTCACCTCTCTGCGAGGGTTCTAGAGTCGTGGTCAGCCAAGGTGATTATGCGAGAAAGTGTGCCGGTATCTTCCGTGGGTAGGCGCTTGCTCTGAGGGTCTCATAGATATTTCCTACACCAAAGATGCTGGCAATTTTATAGCGTAGGTGTAAAACAGCGTAAAGCCAACAATCAACGACAAATGAGAGACAGTTTGAACTTTCGCAAGCTATGAAATAATATGTGTACTAAGCCAACGGAACTCGTGGCAAAATTAAAAAGATTATTACTGTTGTCATAATATACACCTCATTGCAGACATAAAATTTGATTTTGAATATTTTGAATATTTTGTGACAGCAAGGTGTAAAGTAAATCAACAAGCACCCTTATGAATATTAATAAGGGAATTGATGGTGTACGCTGGAGCTAAACGTATACACAACTCACTTGTCTGTTTTATGGAACCTCTCTCAAATGTATGATTTCAATTTACCTCGTGTAATAACTTGACTGACTCACTAGTTTTGAATTATAGTGAATTCATTCAAGGACATTCTTGTTCAAACTACTATGGATACTGGCACATTCATGGATATTTGCACATTCATGGATATTGGCACATTCATGGACAATGGCACATTCAAGGATATTGGCACATTCATGGATCATATTGGTCTCACGCATACCATATATATATATATCCTGCTAGTGTAACTTATGTCACAGATATATCATGTTGATCTAACAAATGTCATAGATTTGCCATGTTGGTCTGCCATTAAACATTCGAAGTCATTTTATAAAATCGTCTGGCCCTTGACTTGCTGCAGTTTTTGCCTTTATTTCAATTTTATTTTCAATTCTTTTAAAGGTCACTCATTAGCAATATGTCAATATGTAAATGTGGGAAAACTCACTAGTTTTGTATGATAATTAATTATGTAGCAATAACAACGTAACTAGAGGGCGCTTCAGTTGGACCGAGTGCCACCATGTTACTATTTTTGTATAGAGAGGTTACCTCTTGTTATGCTGCTCCCATTATTTTAAATTTTGTTGCTTAATTTCATGAATAGCGGGGACATTTCACGTCATAACATGCGCAAAGGAAACCATTTGGCTTTTCTTTTAAACTTTACGTTATTGGTAAGAAAAATAATGCTCAAAGAACATTTTCATGCAAAATCCACAAAACGTGTGGATCATGGAGGGTTTCATGCGGTTGAGCTTTTATTTATGTATCTAAATATAGAACGTGCAAGGAATATTTTGGTACTTGTCTTTGTTTCGTGGGAATAGAGTTGTATTATAACATACCCTCCGTCTAATCTTTAACCAGAAATGTGCATCAGTTCTCTGCCATGAGCACCTGGTAGAGGTAGCAACCACGGAGTCTGACATTGTATCAATAAAGTACAATGAAATATGTGACAACATGAAATCACATTATCTGTATAATAAATATACATATATTTATAGTACAGTAAAGTGATTTATTGTAAGGTACTTTACTGACAAAACGTCAGACTCCTTTGGTAGCAACTATATACTCAATGAATATAAAATATCGTTGCTACCGCTACCAGGAACCACCATTTTTTATATCATTAATGCTATAAAATAGTATAAAAACCTGCTTGATACCTCAGGATATGAGATTAATGTAGTAGTACAAATGATTAATACAAATTTATACTTGGATCTTCACTGATGAGGTGTGAGTGTTTACTGTTTGAAGAAAAAACATCCCCAACCTGTGATAATTTAAAAGAAACTTTTAAAGTTTTAAGGTTACTCACAGCTCAGGCTGTTGTAGCATCCATCCCCTTTCATAAACATCTTTATGTGTCAGTGATTTTATCGTTATTTTACACTGTTTAATAAAAAGTTAATATTGTTGTGACAAAAAACGCCAGCAAAATCCAACTACGCAATAAAGCAACTGCATAATTTTTTAAAAAATCAACAAAAATAAAAAGCATATACAATACTGTATTTAACTTTTCATAGGAAATATTAGAGAACTCTAAAATAAAATAAATAGTTTATGTAAACGTACAGTCATACAAATAATAACTTTAAATAAATTCTCATACAGGTAGGAATTTAAACAAATACCTTAATTGTCTTGTTACATTGTCCTTATATGTTTCTGTTAAAATTTAAAGAGGCAGATGTTACCAATCCCTTTTTGTTTTGCACTTTCCCATGAACAAAATATGAGTAAAAACAAGCTTTGCACATAATTTGGCTTTTGGATTTCACGTACACTCTTAATTGTAAATCCTGAGCAATTTCCTTTTATATACCTCATACATTTGTAAAGTAAGCCTCAAGAACAATCTGGTCATATTCTCTATTGACTGTTTCATTAATTAACCCCATAACTTTCCATTACTTGATTTGTTTTCAATATATACACTGTACATGAAATGCTCACTTTTTGGAGATTTATTTCGCAGACAATAAAATAAGTTGTTTGCAGTTACTATGAGCAAAACCCGTGAAAAAGGAGTGTACTTTGTTTGCTAATTTGTTATTTCTGATGATTCGAACTTTTCAAAAATACCATACGTATTGACCTGGTATGAAATTTTTATTTTGGCCTGTTATCCCAATGTTATGGTCACTCTTCCTCGTGGTCAAACATACAGTGGTGAGTCTTCACTACAGCATAGTAATGCCCTTATTGCAGGGAGAGTTATCTCCCTGGGACTACGTTTCTCTTCTCTTTTGGTCAACTTTCATCGTTACATTCAATACTGCATTTTGCACTTATCTGATAAACCTTTGTGCATCTATCATATTTATATGTAATATTTGGTATCATGACAAATATATACATTCCTGACACCCTGCAACTACTACATGGTAAGTGACAGTATTTGTAAACTACCTGATAACTTGTATACCCTGTCTAACCGATATGAGAGTAACCATTGTCAATAGATTTAATACCCTATTTAGCCTGTGGGTGGGTGATCATTGCCGCTAGATTTAATACCCCATCTAGCTTGTGTGTGAGTACACACTGCCAAACGTTATAATACCCTATCAAGCCTGTGTTTGAGTACACACTGCCAAAAGATCTAATACCCTATCCAGCCTGTGTTTGAGTGACCACTGCCAATAGATTTAACACCCTATTTAACATGTGTGTGAGTGACCACTGCCGCTAGATTTAATACCTTATCTAGCTTGTGTTTGAGTACACACTGCCAAAAGATTTAATACCCTATCCAGCCTGTGTGTGAGTGACCACTGCCACAATATATAATATCCTATCTAGCCTGTGTGTGAGTACATAATGCCAAAAGGTATGATATCCTATCTAGCTTGTGTGTGAGTGACCACTGCCACTAGATTTAATACCCTATCTAGCCTGTGTGTGAGTGACCACTGCCACAAGATCTAATATCCTAGCTGGTCTGTATGTGAGTGACCACTGCCACTAGATTTAATATCATATATAGCCTGTGTGTGAGTAACCAGTGCCCATAGATTTAATATCATATCTAGCCCGTCTGTGAGTGACCACTGCCACAAAATGTAATATCCTATCTAGGCTGTGTGTGAGTGACCACTGCCACAAGATCTAATATATTATCTAGCCTGTGTGTGAGTGACCACTACCACTACATTTAATACCCTGTCTAGCCTCTGTGTGAATGACCACTGCCAGATGGTGTTATATCATATCCAGCCTGTGTGTGACTACTGCCACTAGATTTAATACCCTATCTAGCCGGTTTGTGAGTGACCACTGCCACATAATCTAATACCTATCTAGCCTGTGTGTGAGTGACCACGGCCACTAGATTTAACACCAGCATGTACATTAGTATTCATTAACTAACATGAATTACCTTTACCTAATATAAGTTACGACTTGTTTGCTCAGCATCTACTTGAAATATTTCATTATGATAAAAAATTTAATAAATTATTTTTTTAAACAATTTCCCAACTTTTTTAAAGTTCTGTTTTAAAACCACGTTAGTTATTATGAGCAAATTTGAATACACTTTTCTGATATAGATTATTCCCGAGTTCAAAATCAGTTTTACTGCATATAAAAAATCCAATAAATGTAAAAGTTCTTACAAATTGAATTAATCATTTCTGGGCACATCAGGCTGGAGAGTCACAGTTTGAGATTTGCTGCCACAAGTTTAAACTGATAGGTCACATATCACAATTAACCACCCTCCCCATTCCCAGGCTGACAAAAGTCAGAATCATATACCAAATAAATAGAGTTTTGTTTGCATGGTCTGGTTGTCACTGACTTGTGAGGTGAAAAGATGTATTGCATTATAGAAAAAGACCTGAAACTCTATCAAATTGTATTTGTTCTTTGTCGAAGGAAAGGCAGTGGGATGTGAAATATTCCAGTTTTCAAGGTCATGTGAATGCTTGTTGATAAATAAAACCAGTAGGATGTGAAATATGTTTGAATGCTTGTTGATAAAAAAAAAGTAGGATGTGAAATATGTGGGAACACTTGTTGTTGAATGAAAACAGTAGGATGTAAAATGTCAGAGATAGTTTGCTGTGTCATGTAAGTGCTTGTTGATACTTCGTCTACATAGTTTAGCTTACATTAGGAGATCTGTGTGTGTGTGCGTGTGTGTGTATGTGTGTGATTTGGATTTTAAACGTATCTATAACAGTTTTCCAGTCTTATGGCTACGATATCTGCAGTGTGGCAGTTTATTGTGATGTCTAGCACTGGGGCATCATGCCGCAGACATGTATCATGATGTCTCACCCAGTCACATTATCCTCAAACCAGGCCGACAAATCCTAACACTAACCTCTTAATACTGAGCGCCAAGCGAGGCAGCTTTTAGTACCATTTTTGTAAGTGTTTGGTATTACTCAGCCGGGTATCGAACCAATGATCTCACTCATCCGAGGCGGACGCTCTAAAAACTAGGCCACCGGAGCGGTCCAGGAAGGAGCTGGTCAACATATAATACAACATAGCAATATTTACATGTGTTGTAATAAGGTAGTTTAATGTGTAGCAATACGAGTTGGAGGTCTATAGATTATGGTAAAAGTCATATACTGTTGAATGCTTTTACATCTAGTAGAATAATAAATATTTGTAGTCAGCAAAGAATATTTAATTCCTTTTGAGTCTGAAATACAGACACAATATATGAATCCATGCAAATATAGACTTTGGCATTTATTAATGATTTATTAGTTCGGAAAGAAATGTAAATCAGAATACGTAGGTATTTATCATAATAAATGCTGGTAGATTACACTATGCACTAAGGTTAAATCAGACTACCTAGGTATTTATTATAATAAATGCTGGTAGATTACACTGTACACTAAAGTTAAATCAGAATACGTAGGTATTTATCATAATAAATTCTGGCAGATCACACGGTACACTAAAGTTAAATTAGAATACGTAGGTATTTATCATAATAAATGCTGGTAGATTACACTGTGCACTAAAGTTAAATCAGAATACGTAGGCATTTATCATAATAACTGCTGGCAGATCACACGGTACTCTAAAGTTAAATCAGAATACGTAGATATTTATCATAATAAATGCTGGTAGATTACACTGTACGCTAAAGTTAAATCAGAATATGTAGGCATTTATCATGATAACTGCTGGCAGATCACACGGTACACTAAAGTTAAATCAGAATACGTAGGTATTTATCATAATAAATGCTGGTAGATTACACTGTACACTAAAGTTAAATCAGAATACGTAGGTATTTATCATAATGAGTTCTGGTAGATTACACTGTACACTAAAGTTAAAGGAGAACAAGCTCCTGAATGGAAAATTAATGTACATGGTACAGTTGTTATCAGGTTAGTTATATGTAAATGGTACATTTTTCAGTTTAATTACATGTACATTGTACATTTGTTTCAGGTTAACTACACGACTTACAAAAACGGTACTAACAGCTGCCTCGCTTGGCGCTCAGCATTAAGAGGATAGTGTTAGGACTGGTCGGCCTGGTGTCAGAATAATGTGACTGGGTGGGACATCATGCTACATGTCTGCGACATGATGTCTCAGTGCTAGACATCACTATAAACTGCCACACTGCAGACATTGTAGCGATATGACTGAAAAATTGTTAAAGTTACATTAAAAATCCAAATCACACACACACACACTTTATACAGATTATTTCAGGTTAAGTACATGTTTATGGTACAGTTTATTTCAGGTTAAACAGATGTTTAAACATGTTACTGTTTCATGAGTTATTTAAACACATTATTAAACATTTTTGCGATACTGTAAGTGTTCAATAGAATACGATATTGCAGTGCAAAACACAAAGTTATATTGGCAAGTCATTCAAAGCAAATAAAATTATTTCAGTAATGGGTCATGCTTGACTGATTTTGTCTTAGAAGTAGGGTTTCCAAGCTAAGTAATGGATCGTTCTTGACTGATTTTGTCTTAAAAGTAGGGTTTCTAAGTAAAGTAGTTGATCATACTTGACTGATTTAGTCTTATATATATATATATATATATATATATATATATATATATATATATATATATATATATATATATATATATATGGTTAATATGCTTAGTAATAAGCCAATCAAGCTACATGTGTTTATACATGTTTATAAATGACTCATCTGTAAGGGGGGGGGGGGTAAAGAAAGGAATCTGGTTTAGGTTCTAGGGTTTATTGGTACAACATCGTAGCTCTGGTGCTATAGTTTATAATCCACACAGTGATGATTTGTACCGACATCATCCGGTTCACTTGTTCTATGATGATCTTTTATTGTTACAACAGTTTGCTCACAGGCAGAATATGAAATACGAATTCCAAAATGTGATTAATGGTGAACGGATCTTCAAAACACGTCTGCCGAAAGTACTTCAAATCAAGTCTGCCGAAATGATTTCAAAACACGTCTGCCAAAACTAATTCAAAACACGTCTGCCGAAACTACTTCAAAACACGTCTGCCGAAACTAGTCCACGTCTTAGTAAATTAAGATCGGACATTTGATCGTAAAAGAATGAAAAATGAAGTGTCATGACATGATCAAGATGACACGCTGAAATTCAAATATTCCAAAGGAAATGGCCCGGCATTACATTAATTTTCTCAGGTCAACTATTTAATACAGATATTCCAAATGAAATGATCCGGCATAACAGTTGATATCTGTGGTCAAATATTTAAAACAGATAATTATAATGAAATGGCCTGGCGTGGCATCAGCTTTATGTGGTCAATAATGTAATACAGATATTCCTAATAAAATGGCCCGGCAGAACAGAGGCTTTATGTAGTCAAATATTTGCTGGGACACAACTGAAAGAAACTGAAGAGACTATTTTTTATTTTAAGTTTGAAAATAGCTAACCTCGCACGTTTCATATGATCTTCACGTCATCAAGCGAGTTTCAGTTAGTCTAAAGTGTGTAATTTTAACAACAAGAAGTACACACTAGTTTGCAAATTGCGTGATACTTCAGGACAGTTGATTAATTGATGAACAGATTCTTTGACAGCAAAAATGACACACTAGTTTGCAAATTGCATAACACTTGAAGACAGTTGATTAATTGATGAATGGACTCTTTGACAGCTAGAAGTACACAGTAGTTCGTAAATTGCGTGACACTTGAGGACAGTTGCTTAATTGATGAATGGACTCTTTGATGTATTACTAATTCTTCTAAAGGGAAGTTTAAAGTGAGTTGTCAAAGACTCTGCAAAAACTGGGATGCAAACATTATGGTGGAAAGAAAACACATCATACGAATAAATAAAAAAAGGCAAACGAAAACTGTTGCATTCCGGTCGGTGTATATCCATTGTAACCAATACTTTATACGTCTAGGCCTGGTACAGATTGTTTTTGTTTGGAATGAACTTTGAGTATTGATTGTTTGTGAAGACAATTTGTCATCGATGAAGTAATTTATTGACTAACTGATTAAGTTGTTTTTCAGGTCGTGGAAGAAAAATAAGGAAGTAAACTACATCACAGATGTGCCTTTACTACATGACATATGTGACTTTACTACATGACAGATGTGACTTTACTACATGACATATGTGACTTTACTACATGGCATATGTGCCTTTACTACATGACATATGTGACTTTACTACATGACATATGTGACTTTACTACATGACATATGTGCTTTTACTACATGACATATGTGACTTTACTACATGACATATGTGACTTTACTACATGACAGATGTGACTTTACTACATGACATATGTGCCTTTACTACATGACATATGTGACTTTACTACATGACATATGTGCCTTTGCAATTGCTTTCCAAATTACACATCACAAAATAATTATTTAACATTGAAAATGATATTTCCATGCGTTTTTTATCTTACCTATACTTAAAGATTCACCAGTTTACTGTATTTTCCTGAAAAGACACGTGTCATCGATTTATTGTATATTACCGATAAGACTTATCATCGATTTAATATATGATGTTGAAAAGACGCGTATCGTTGATTCATCGTATACAGATCTCTGCTTGATTTGTTGTTGTTTTTTTTTACTTCTTTTTCTTCGAAACAAATCTAATTCTGGTGGGCAAGACGATAGCACCAACCATCGAGGCAGCTCAATGTTACTGCCATCATTAACACAATTATGTTGTAGTTTCATTTTGTGATAAACAAGTCCTGTTCAAACTATTGAGTTATGTATTAAATTGAATATATTATCTAACAATGATACATCCACATGCCAAGTTACATCAAGGTAATGTAAATTATTATAGAGATATGTCGTATTAATGTAATTGTCAAATTAGGGTGGATAACTCTAATAAACTCTTGTCATGTTATAAATGCCGATTTACTACATAGTCGGTATAGTTTTCGTATAGCATGTGCATTTTCACATTTTTGATATCACAACGTGTTACATATCATCTTAATGTGAGTTTGATTGGTCCAGATAAGCCAATGAAATTATTGTGCAGCATTCTCTTTAATGGCTGGTTGCGACAGTGGTAAAACACATTTAACCCCTCATTCTGGAATGTTTGTTTTTATTGATCCTTTGACAATCATTTTTTTAATCGAATTATGAAAGGAAGTTGGTGAAAATGGTCTCGTCTGTCTGAATATGGCTAATTCACCCGACATGATTTTTTATGTTATTAATAACTATATCAACATATGAAACATGGCGTAAAACTCGTAAACAAGAACAACAACAAAAAGGAAAACTAAATGTATTGCTCTTTTGATACCGGTTGTGGGTGGGGGGAGGGGTCGATATATTTGTAACACAGAACCCACCCTATATGCAAGCGTTGTTTAATTGTTAACTTACAGAAGTAAATAAACTTACCTCTGTTCACAGAAGAATTTGGGCATGAACCGGTCGGCCAGCTGATATAACTTCATCCAACCAAACCACACGGTAAATATGTGATGCAACTCCTTCTCAACCACCGCTCACTTGGTCTAGTAGTTACAGCGTCCGCCTCAGATGCGGGAGGTCGAAAGTTCGAACCCCAGCCGAGACATATCAAAGACTTATAACAATGGTACTAACAGCTGCCTCGATAGGCACTCAGCATTAAGAGGTTAGTGTTAGGATGGGTATCATGATACTGTAAATGTGTGGAACATTATGCTACACACCTGAGGCATAACGTCCCGTCGCTAGACATCACTATAAACTGTAAATATGTAGTTTTCGTATTGATATGACTGCAATTGTTTTAAAGCTACGTTAAAATCCAATTAACTAACACACACACACACATATTCTCTCTCTTTAATTACGTTAAGCATATATATGTAACATATATGACATGTAACACAAAAGAAGCATTATTAATGTCAATGAATAAGTTCTATTTTGCCTACCTAGACAAAGAAATGCACTAATTTAAAGCAATTTCGTTCTTTCTACTTTACTACGAAAAGTTGCACGTTTCATCCATTCGTAATGCGTACGTTCGCATTATTTGGCATATACGAGACAGTCAAGTCTGTCTAAAGAGCTATCAGGGCGCCAATCCATACATGCGTGTCTACAAGCATGAAAGTGGCCTTCTTTTCAATATTTTACCACGTTGTTCTGCAAGGAGTTTACGACCTTGTTCTTATAATAATAATAATAATAATAATAATAAGAAGAAGAAGAAGAAGAAGAAGAAGAATGGCAAACATTTTTGGCTGTGGTTAAATGGAATGCACGTTCCTGTTACCTCCATATTATTACCGCTCCGGTGGCCTAGTGGTTAGAGCGTCCGCCTCGGATGCGGGAGGTCGTGGGTTCGATCCCCGGCCGAGTCATACCAGAGACTTAAAAAATGGTACTAACAGCTGCCTCGCTTGGCGTTCAGCATTAAGAGGTTAGTGTTAGGACTGGTCAGCCTGGTGTCAGGATAATGTGACTGGGTGGGACATCATGCTACGTGTCTGCGGAATGATGCCCCAGTCCTAGATATCACTATAAACTGCCACATTGCAGACATCGTAGCGATATGACTGAAATTTTTTTAAAGCTACGTTAAAAATCAAAATCACATCACAAATCACATCAATATTACATTATTACATTAATACGTCCATTCGTTGCTAAATTATTTGCAATATATTTTCATTGTGGGCCAGTAAAAATAATTATTGAAGGCCGAAAGTCTCTCACGTCAAATTCCGTCTCAACTGGCCATTAACTTTAGTTTCCGTACTAAGCGATGTTGCTCTACTCATGATATCTATGCAAATCCATATAAACATTTATTACAATGTAAACGTATATTAAGATGGTAAAGCTTGAATTTTCCTCAGGATTAAATGGGATCTAACAATTATATTAAAGGAACGACGACAACAAGAAGGAAAATATAGAAGAAGAGCGGTTACATAATCACTGATGTTAATTATTTAACAATAAACATAACAAGCGCCACTTGTTTACAACAAATTGATGGAAGTCCCATAACATCTTGCGTTTTACATATGCTTATTTTCATGCACGTACATTTTGTTCAGACTTTACGGTATGACATTGGAAATGTGTTCATATAACACAGATGTCCTTCCATAGTGTATGATATAACTTAAATGAAAATCAAATCTTAACTAAAGTGTGACGGTTACATGTAGCAATAAATGCCCCACACGGTATCTGACATAAATGAAAATCAAGTCTTAACTAAGGTGTGACTACATGGGTAGCACTTTATGCCCTAATTGGTGTCTGACATAATTTAAACGAATATCGTACCTAAGGCTTGACGAACAGGTATATCACTCTCTGGCCTACACAGTATCTGACATGACTTAACTGAAAATCAAGTCATAGCTAAGATGTGACGCCACTGGTGACATTATATTTCCTACTATGTGTCTGATTTGACTTAAATTAATATTGTAACCATGGTGTAACACAGGGATAGCACTATCCGCCCTAAAATATTAATTAAAGTCATGTCAGACATCTTGTAGGGCATATAGTGAAACACCTGTCAGTCACAACTTAGCTAAGATATTCATTTAAGTCATGTCAAAACACCGTGTAGCGCATTTTTGTAAGTAGGCCAGTTAAACAAAACTGTTTTACTGGCGTGATTGTTATTGATATATTTTGTTGGGAATAGCAACAAACACGATGGACCATGAAGATTTAACAGGAGATATTTGCTACGTAAGCAAAGTTTGTTAGGGTTTGATGGTTCATTGTCATGAGATGTAAATACATTATTTAGTGCCGATAGAATTGGAACAATGTGCTCTGTTGAAAGTCACGTCTCTGTCGCTTACCAGAGCTGATCCGGTGATAGGATTTGAACACTCGTTCTCTCTGTCGCTTGGCCTGGACACTAACCACTGAGCCAATTCCTCCATGCATTGCCTCTAAGGACATGAAAGTAACTCATCCAATTTGTTCTAGATATCCGGCCATCTAGAGTGTAGAAAAGGCAGGTAAAATATCTTAGCTGGTTTTCTTATCTAAGCCTGTCTGATTCCTAGCAGAACGTCGAGCGCTTGGTGCGAGTAAAACACATAAAGTATGTATCCTAAATGGTCACATGCATTCTGAATGTTTCTGATATAAGATAGTGAGACCGATTATCTCTTAAGAAAACTTACCTACAACAAATTTAGCTTCATTTGTAAAATATGATATCCTCAATAACCTTACCCCAGGTATATTTTATATTATGTAATTCTCTTAAGACACGAAAGCTGAACATCATTCTCCTGGATGAAATTCAGAAATAACATTTACCGTACTTGTCTCTCATACTAGAAATATTTGTCTATATTCTGCCTAAAACTGATGACGTGTAATTATTGCAAGCATTTTCATTTATATAATTATATTTGTGTGTAAAAGTGACTACAATTGGACTGTTTCTGCATGACTTTCAGAGAGAAAAATATCTCACCTGACATAAAATGATTATGTCAATGTCGTGCTGAGATATGAGAAACAATTCCAGTTCATCTATTGATATCTGAATAGGTTTAGTCTAGTTCAAGTCTATCATTGAATTTAAATGGATTGCATGCGTTAATAAAGAAAGTTAGCATTTAGTCTCTTTCATAATGCATTGCATACAAATTGATGTAAAAGACTATTTCAGCCTATATGCCTTTAGTTTCATCTTCAGAAGATGGCATTTTCAATCATTTGGAATAATTTGGTCTTTTTGTAGTGAGTTTGGATCCATCAATGCCGTACAATCAAACACCACTCAGACTGTGTCGGATTAATTTTTTGGTTTAAAATTTATTCAAACTCTCTGTCAAGCTCATTTATAAAATGACTCTAAATAACTGATATGATGAACATGCCGTTTAATGTGATACTTCACGATTGTCATATAGCGCGTTCACTTACGAAATACGCTTATTGAACCATTTTTACTTATACAAAATACAACTTAGTATGAATATTCAAGTATACAATATCCGATCAGTGCAATTAATCTCCAACTCTAGTAATTGCATACAAAACTAATATCTTCTTAAATCGATCTAAATTATTTAATGCACTGTGAGTATTTTATCCATACCCTCCATCGATTTATAATGCACTAATGAACTGTTAATCTTTTGTGTGATTATAATTTTAATACCTGTAAGCAAATTTATTGTGGACATGCACTTTAACAATTGCTACGTTAATTTAACAGATAAAGCACCATGTTCACATATTTTGCAGAGTTACTATCTGCTATTGTCGTGATAGACATGTGATGCCTATCCGTAGTATATTAACCTAGAAAGGCAATACATTCATTGACAAATAGCCACATTAACCTAGGTTTTGTCAAATTTAGCAGGTATACTGCCCTTTATTGCATTGTCAAAACCAAGTGATAACTCAATTAACATATTAGACTAGGAAGGAGATGACTACAAATAGGCTGACGAAATAATGATTGATTGCTAAGTTGACACGTTCATGCAGATACCTTTAAGGTCATGACCTTTGTTATTAATGGTGCTACAATTGCAAGCTATCTTGCACATTCTGAATGATACCAGTTTGACCTGGTAGTTTATATTTCGATTGCATGATTTTTTGGTATATTTATCTGTTTTCTTTACTTTACATGGTTGTGATAGCATTTCCGAACGTGTTCGTCATTTAATTTATTTATTATTTCAGTTGTGCTTTCAGAAAACAAAAATACTTTTTCGAGAAGACGCTTATGTTCTATTACTCCGTTCCCTGAATGATGTACTCCTTATCACATCGAGTCAAATATTGACGGTTTCTGTTTCGTTTCCTGTTTGAACCTTTCAGCTGTTAAGTCGGTATCGTGAATTGAACAATGTACGGAAACTGGAGGGCAGGACTAAATGTAAACGGGATTCTGGGTATTTTGTTAAAGAGGCAAGATGTCACCTCCTGTAGCACTAAAACTTTACATATAGTACTATTCAAAAGGCGTGTTCATATCAGGAGGGGTAAAATGTAACGGAAATGAGTTAAAGTGTTTTAATAATAATTGAAAGAAATACCAACAAATACAGAAGAAAGAAAATTATTCATTAAATAATAATGCTACGATACGCACGCCTTTAACAGCCAAACAGAAAACAAACAATGACTGCTATTACAAATTTTCTCTCTTCGAAAGTTTAGGGATTTCATATTTGTTTTCTAGTAATTAGAGATGAAACAACTGCATCCTGAGCTTTTCATTGGTGTTAATTTAGTGTAAAGATCATAATCATCACCATGTTTATCAACATCATCAGCAACATCGTCGTCATCATTTTATTAAAAGTATCATTCATATTATTATTATTATTATTATTATCATTTCGTTACCAAATAAAATATTGTCAGTATTGTACTTTTCATTGGTTCAAATAAAGTAATTGTCAATTCTTCAATCGATATATTTATGTATTTTCTAGATGGTACTTTTATAAACTTTTAAAATTACATTATTTGAATGCTAATGTTGGGCATTGATTTTGTCGAGCGTCAGCTGTATATGTTAAACTTGAATAACCTTTAGTTCATTGACACCTATCCGTCACAGACCATGCCATAGTCACATAATATAGTTAGACATGAGTGATTGGTTTTCGTTTGACACCAACTATGACATAGTCACCTGTCCATTTACACTTGAGTGATTTGGTTTTCTTTGTCGGAGACCATATAATTGTTATATAGTCCAGGTATAAATCACCGTATATGCCCGTGTCATGCATATTACACTGTGTTAGATGTGTTTGCAGCTGATCGTAGTCGCAGCTGTAGGCCTGATCGGAGTCGACGTGCTACCAGCTGTAAAACTGATAGGAATCGACGTGGAACCAGCTGTAGAGCAAACCATTGAAGTTGACAAAGTTGACAATAACAGCTATAAAGTTGAACCATAGCAGCCGTAGTGTTGAGTGAACAGTGTAGCTGGTCGAATAGCAGGAGATCGGACGATGCTGACCGATTGGTAGGCGCTGATTGCTTGATTAACCAAGGAATTTAATGGTGGTCGGTCACTACCTGGAATACTGACTGCTTGATTGACTAGTTTGACTGGTAGCCAAGTGTGCTGGTGAACGAGTGTTTAAATTCTTACATGTAGTTTGTAGCCGTAGGCTAAATTTTAGGTGTGTTGTTGTTGTTGTAGGGTTTAACGCCATTTTTCAGCACTCGATAGGCTATACATGGCGGCCAGTATTATTGGTGGAGGAAGAACCCAGGAAAACACCGGAAAGAACCACCGACCCTCGAGAAGCTACTAGCATGCTTTCTCACATACCCACATTGGCTGAATCCGAGACTCGAACCTACGCAGGCAGAGGTGAGATTGCAGTGATCCGTAACGGAGAACGCTTTAGACCACTCGGCCACTCGGGGCCCCTTAGGTGTGTAATACCCAGTGTTTAGGGACTGTAAAGAGATTTTTTATATCTGTAGCTTTGTTTTAATCATTTTACTATTTGAGTAAGATACCTTATTTTCACTATTTGAGTAAATTTTACTGAGTAAAGTACCGAATTTCTTACTTTTCGAGACAAACACATCATTCTATTTGTCGTGTGAAATCAATGTGAATCATTCACCCTTGTCCTTGTACTATATAAGGTCATTTATTTATATTTTCATTTGTTGCATTATAAGGTTTGTGCGGATTATGATAATTTGTCCAAAATTTGGATCTTATACACCCACGTATTAATCACATTTTGTTTCCATTCAAGTCATTCAATATTAAACATTGTATTTGTATCGCCATCAAAAGTGTTATGTTGTAAATCCTAAATCAAACCCGGTTATCTTGTTACAAACATAAACAACAAAAACCAACGGGTTTTGTAAAGTTTGACAAATAACTTATTTCCCCTGAATACAAAAGTGAAAATTTAAAAACGCGTTTCCACTATGGTAAATTAAAACTCAGATAGTCATACAATTTATCTAACGGGTCCAGTAGTATGCAGCATTCTAAAAGAAATCCATTCATGGTTCGAATTAATTTCAAACTAGAATATGCTTATGTGAAATTAACCTTGAATAGTTTTGATGCTCTAGCAACCTTCATTTATCATACTGATATGACCAAAGATGAATTTGAATCAGTTCGCAATAATCTTGTATATAAAAAGTAACATTTTTCTGCCAAACAAGAGATCGAGTGTTCTAAACTAGAGGCGCCTTCCGAAAATGTTTTACGTGTTTATTGTTACGCTCCAACCATCGCTTCATCCAGTTCATTTTAATTATTTTATTTGTTTCCATTTCTTTGTTGTTCTCTTAATATTTCATCCCGCCCTTCATAGGACGGGCAAACCCTAATTCCAAGACATTACTTTTGTTTGACAAATGATCAATGTGCTCATTGTAATTCTGATGAATAATACACTTAATTGTATGAATATAAATCGATTTCACCAGGGCCGGTCTTAATATATGGAATGACTAATTTTGAAGTATACAACATTTATGTAGAAAACTAAACACATTTTCAGAACTATGATGAGAGTCGACTTGATGGAAATTTCCATCAAACTGTAAATACAAATTTTTGGCTGGAAAATTCTAAGGTCGCAATCAAGGCTGTATCTCGTATTCTAACTTAATAAACCTTTTGCCTCCAAAGAATAATTGTCTTAATACATAAACTAAATTTATAAACATGTATTATATACGTAATATGTTGTTTATTACAAAAGAAATAAAATAGTGACTAGTCAGGTATACCTCGTCTTCAATTACTGACCAAGTCACCGGCATATCGTAGGTATTCATCTCAATTTGATTTTCTGTTGAGAGAGACTATAAGACTGACAACTAATCTAATTATATTTCATTGACGTCCTGTCATAGTCATAGTCATAACACTGGTCAACAGTGAAATCATTACTGACTTGAAAAGGCCCTAATCTGTAGTATTTTGGTGTGCCGAACACGAATATAACCGTGAAAAATTTGTATTGGCTCTCGTCTTGAAGATATTCATATATCTCATTTTCTATGTTTCACTGTGTAAATTTCTCCAGTAGGACTGCAGCAACATCCGGAATAATGATGTAACATTGCATAATACCATCATGCTCACATCATCCACAGTTGATTGCATCATTTTCTGATGCAATGCAATACTAATGCCATGCGGCTGCTGAAGTAAGTTGACGTCAGCAGTGTACTATACATGTGTAGGCCTATTATACTAATGCCAGGCGGCTGCTGACGCTGACGTAAGCAGTGTACTATATAAAGCCCAATCAGATAGGTTCAGCATTTAAAATATTTTAGACGTTGTGCGAGACAGTTCAAGCTACTGTTACATAAAACTTATTATTTTATCCATTTACGTACAATAAAGAACAGTAATGCCTCGAAAGTGTGTTAATACCGCGGACAATTTTTGCTATATTTGTGGGGAAGTGACATTTGCCAACCAGAAGAAAAGTATCAATTCTCAAGTGAAGAAGGCATATCATCTTTACTTCGGATGCAAGGTTGGTGACCAAGACAAGCCTTGGGCTCCGCATATATGCTGTGCTACATGTACAACACAGCTTTCACAGTGGTTGAATTGCAAAAGGTCATCAATGCCGTTTGCAGTCCCAATGGTGTGGAGAGAGCCAAGCAACCACCTAAATGACTGTTACTTCTGCTTGGTTCCTCCTCTTTCCGGCGGAATAACGAAGCGAAAGAAGTCGAGAATAGTCTACCCAAACATTCCGTCTGCATTGAGACCAGTTCCACATGGTGAGGGACTTCCTATTCCAGAACCTCCAGCAGAATATTCTCTTGATTCATCTGACGAAGACAAAGGTGAGTCGACCTGTTCTTCTCCTGGTCCATCAGCATGCAGTGATCCAGATTTTCACTGTGGTGCATCATCAACCCCACACAGAATAACACAGGAAGAACTAAATGACCTGATTCGTGATTTGGACTTATCAAAGAACAAGGCAGAATTGCTAGGATCAAGACTCCAACAATGGAATCTTCTAGAAGAAGATGTCACAATTACTGCATTTCGAAAGCGCCACCAACAATTGGAGCCTTTCTTCAGAAAGGAAAGTAATCTGATATTCTGTTCCGATATTGAGGGCCTCATGAATGCTTTAAAAATCACTCATGACCCACAAGAATGGAGACTATTTGTGGACTCTTCGAAACTGAGTCTCAAGGCTGTGCTTTTGCACAATGGAAACATTCTTCCATCTATTCCAGTAGCGTATGCTGTCCACATGAAAGAAACATACGATAACTTAAGGCAGCTACTGAATTCCATTGAGTATAACAAGTACAGCTGGCACCTCTGTGGTGATTTGAAGGTAGTTGCCCTTTTAATGGGACTGCAGCAAGGATATACAAAATACATGTGTTTCTTATGCGAGTGGGATAGCCGAGCAAGGGAAATGCACTACATGAGGAAGGAATGGACTCACAGGCAGAATGTAGCCATTGGAGAGAAGAATATCCAACACCCAGCTCTGGTTGAGGCTCAGAAAATCTTGCTACCACCCCTTCACATCAAACTAGGTTTGATGAAGAACTTCGTGAAAGCCATTGACCGGACTTTGCCAGCATTCCGATACCTGCATGAAAAATTCCCTCGACTCAGCGAAGCAAAGATTAAAGAGGGAGTTTTTGTGGGTCCTCAGATTCGAGAGCTTTTCAAAGATGACCGGTTAAACAACTTGCTGGAAGGTGACGCGAAACAAGCATGGAATGCTTTTCGCCTAGTTTCTACAAACTTCCTCGGAAATGTTAGAGCAGAAAACTATAAGGAACTAGTAGAAGACATGTTGATGAAGTATAAGAAACTTGGCTGCAATATGTCTCTAAAGATTCACTTCCTTCATTCCCATTTGGATTTCTTTCCTAGCAACTGTGGTATTGTTAGTGATGAACACGGCGAACGTTTTCATCAAGATATCGCAACAATGGAACAAAGATACCAGGGAAAATGGTCCACTACAATGCTGGCTGACTACTGCTGGACACTCCTCAGAGATGCTCCCGAACAGCTGTACAAGAGACAGGCGAAGAAATCTAAGATGTAGTCAATGACTTGATTTTTTATAGGTAGGCTATTACAGTTGACCTTTTACTATTGGAATGCATTTCGTTATGTAAACATTAATTTCTTGCAGATTACAAAAAAACTAGAGCCAATTTTGCAATTTGACTGTCATATTCGTGTTCAGCACATAAAAATTGATAAGAATTGACTAATTTTATTTCAGTAACATGACTTTTGTAAAAATTTGTTGTCCAGTGTAATCGTAGTCAGATACTCCGTTGTAGTTGGGTAATCCTTTCATAGAGACCACCGCATAAAAGCTTAGTCTAGTTCTACTACAACAATTTAGAACAACTAACATTTAGAACACCTCCTCACACAACCATGGTAGCTTCAGATAAGGGATACACCACATACACATTTCTAACAGGATTTACCCTAGTCCGCAGAAGCTCCGTAAAAGGATATCCTAACAATAATGTCTTATTGTGGTTAATTCCACACAATTAGTTAATTATATAAGACTCTTGGGTTTCCTTTTCTTAGCTGGGAGTCACAGGGAGTAAGGACATTAGATGTTAGTATTTATCTATAAGTGATTTAAATTCTATATATATGTATCTTTTCTTTTACATCCTACCCTGTGTTTCGAGTAAGTGTCTGAATGTTGGTCATGCCAAACAGAATTGTTAAATAGTAGGTGTAGTTGAATCATTACAGTTCTTGTTATATAACGTAAGGCGTGATATTCATATCAGCTAGAAGCCGGACACTAGGACATTTGCCATATATCATTCTTTTAAAGAAAACGCACCACAGATAAGGTAGTATTTGTGTAGTGCTCTTAAGATGCAACATCATGATACAATTCTCCAATATTTACATTAGGAAATCATATTTAACCTGCCTGTCTCATACTAGAACGATGTATTTATGTTTTGCATAGAGCTAATGACCTGTAATGATTACCTCCATTCTCACTTTAAGGAGTTATATCTGCTTGACAATGAGATAATCAAACGGAAAGTTACTGCATTTTCTTAGAGGGAGAGAAAGGCTATTATTCAGTCGCATTGTTTATTTACTTTTTTCATCCAAATTTTATAAAACTCTTATAAATCATGCATTTAGATTCTATAATAAATTTGTACCATGTCCTGCTAGTTATAAATAAAATTTGTTAAAAAAAACTACATACCAATGACATCTTACCAATCTGGCGTTTTAATGTTGTTTCAAGTAAATATGCGTTTAGTTTCATCTTATCAGCATGGTGAATTTAGTCATTAGCTAGCGTCTATCTCTTCACAGAGAGTTGCGATCCTCGATTGTCCTACAACAAAACAGCATTCAGGCCTATTAGGATTTGTATTTTGTGCTTAACATTTCATCTAACTATCCGACAAGAGCTTTATTAAAATGGCTCCAAATATGATCCATCATTAGCATTATGTTTAAAGTGACGGTGAACGATCGACCAATGAAGCGCTCGTCTATTTGCTTAAAAAAATATAATCTACCATGAAGCTTCCTTTCTATAATCTAGGATCAGTGCAGTTAACCGTCAACTGCGTATAAAGATATTTACCGTTCGTGGATCTAAACTACATCAGACACTGGGATGTATGATACTATGGATATTCGTTTATAGAATATCCAGGCAGTGCAATTAATTACCACCTTTGTGCATTTTATGCACATATGTTACCCTCCATTGATCTAAAGTACATCAACTGGCGGTTGTAATTTTATTCAAAGTTATCGTTCTTCATCGATCGATCTTAAATACATCAACGAACTGTGATAGTTGTATACAAAAAACACCACCTTTCATCGGTCTAAAATAAACTAATGATCTGTGAATATTGATACAAAAATATTACTTGTTACTGATCTAAAATGCACCAATGAACTGTAAACGGTTTACAGAAAATACTCCTTTTTATTGATCTGTATTATCTGTTTATCCTAACCTACCCTGACCTTGGATTCGGAACATTTCAAATTCGCTATTAGACTTCGCGTTTTCTTTATAGGTTTTACGTTTTATTCAAATATCCGTCTTGTGCTGTCAGAAAAAAATAAAGATGATTCTAGAATATGACTTTGTCCTCTTACCCCATGGTCATAATCATCTACAACTTATCACACCGAGACAAATATAGACAGTTTTGATTTCGTTTCCTGTTTGAAGATGGTATTGTGAATGTAACAATGTACAGAAACTGGACGGCAGAACGAGATAAAAAGATTCTGCTCTTAATTGTACTTGACGGCTGAAGCTCACCAGTAAAGTTAATCTTCAATATTGGGCACGTAAAATCAGTTCCTATTGCGAAAGTTGCACCTTATGGTATTGTTAATTTGTGTCTGGGTGTTTAATTGGTGTTAGTTTCGTCATCATCAGCATCATCTTCAGCAGCTTAGCAGTAATAGTAGTAGCAATTATAATGTTGTTCATGTTGAAATTGTTGGTGAGTTTTTTGTTGTTGTTGTAAATGTGAGAAGTTATAGGGGTACTAGGCTTGCGAAGATATAGCAATCAGCATTGAACGTGACTTTAATTCGGAATGACTGCAAATAGACGATAATTAATTACATGCATGTGCGTCTGCTACACACAAGTGCATATAACATCGATTCAGTCGCATCATGGTTTGGTGATGCGTGCTTAGTGGTGATGGAATATGGATTGGTGTGTGCAGGCAAGGCGGTTTGTACCGTTTACCCGCTGACCTGGATTCTAATCTCCATAGAATACTATTTAAAATTCTCTAAACTGTATGCTAGTATTATTTTGTATTAAAATATGAATTATGCCTACTATTATCAAGCATTCTTCTATAGAATCCAAAGATAACTCTCTCTCTCTCTCTCTCTCTCTCTCTCTCTCTCTCTCTCTCTCTCTCTATATATATATATATATATATATATATATATATATATATATATATATATATATATATATATATATATATGTGTGTGTGTGTGTGTGTGTGTGTGTGTGTGTACATTAACTAACATTGCTGTGGTGAAATATCTATGAAAATTAATATTGTATTTAATTATAGTTGTTGTTTTGAAGATCATGACTAAACCATTCGGCCATTTGTAAGTAGTTTTTAAGAAGAACTTCACAACATCGACCCAAGATGACAGCAATAATAAGCAGTTATGAGAGGTATTAACCATGTAGAGACTACACACACGAAGGAAAAAGGTTGACCTTCTTGTCGAACTCAGAACAGTTGTACTACCATTGAAATGTTCGAATGGAGACTCTGAAGGACATATTTTATTCTGAATAAATTTTAAGCCGACTCCAGAGATAATCCAAATCCAGTAACGATACATGATCTTGTAAGTGTAGAGATTAAATATGAATCCAGATACGATGCATAATATTTTAAGTATTGAGATTAATAATCATGAGGCCTGCCACAAACATACTCACGGCAATATATGTATTAGGAAAGATTAAACTCCTTATGTTATAAAAGCAAAAGTAAAGTATGACTCTACTGCGAATAACTCATACGACAAAATTATTTGTATAATTTGATATAGAAATAAATACATTTGATCAATTGCTTTTATTGTTGTTCATTTGCATCGGGTCGATCAAAATTTCGTTGTCACAGTATCTGAACACATTTTGACAATCTCCTGATCTGTCCTACGCAGTTTTTTATTATATAGCACGTATGGCATACCCTGTGTGTGGTGTCCAGATCTTTTAAAATACCCAGGGCAGTCTCCGTAACCAAGAAAACTTTCCGGATAACACGCGACCATATCAACCGAGATAATGTCGTTGCGGTCATACTCGATATTCAACACCCACCGTGTCCGTATTCACAACAACTTAGTTCTACGTCTTCGAGAAATTCAAATCGTGTTGGCCTCTACGAATTGTTCTCTCTTGCAAAGTGAGCTGCAACTGACGGAACGGTGACACAATTATTTAATAATTGCTCAGTATTCTCTCCTGAAAATTTCTGCGCAAGATTTTACATTTCTTCATGATATATTTCGCCGTTAGGTCGTACAAATTATAATTTTCACTTACTTCGTGAGTAAAGTCAAACACATTTCCCCTCCCAGAGTTCTCTGGAGGTAAAATCTTACTGTTCGATCTCGTGGAAATATTGTTACTGCACTAGTCCAGGCATGAACATTATGAGCAATGATATTTATTGGAGCTCCTCCCATTTTATAATGTTTCGAATCGTATAAAATCGCTAGTGTTATCGTTGCTATATTTATTGGGAATTTCAGTGTTTTTTCTAACTTAGCGAGATCATTTATTGTATCTCCGCTATCTTTAACTAATTCAGCCCATTTGTTTATTTTTCACGTCGTATATCCATTAATTCTTCTCTACGTATCGCGTTTGCAAAATTTTGATTACTCTTTCGACTACACAATTCAGCTTTGAAAATCCCATTGGTGCAAGATCATTAATGTTAGGGTTATCATTTAGCTGATAAATCCCATTCGTAACATGGTTTATCAATACTAGTCAGCATTCCTGGCTTGGATTTGAATTTTTATTTAGCATAGCGGTTTTTTCCATTATGAAAAGCAGGATCCCGTTTGTCACGGATAATCCACTAAGCGGAACCTGTTTCTGCTAGCACAATACACTTTATTCTGAAAAAATATTTTTGATTGTTAAGATGGTCAATAATATTTTTAGCGCTCTCATCGTCCATTGTAGCATCGATGTTTTCATCATCAAGTATAAATTTGAATGTCGACCACGTGTGAGGTGCCCCATCATCACGAAATTCTTTGTTAGGATTCCGAATATTATTAATCAGATTATTCCTCGGATCAGCCAAAGCTCGCCTCCGCAAGTCAGGAGTTCTTCTGTCAAGATTAAATCTGGATTCAGGAAAAGAAGTTTTCCAGTCTTGATTGTGGATAATCTCTCACATTCTTCCACATTATATTTTAGAAAAGTATTTAAATAAAAAGTATTATGTATTCAATGACACAAATATGCAATCAGTGTAAGTGGTTGATGATAGGGTCTTCAACTCCTTGTATTAAATCTTGAGTAAATGAAATATGCCGTCAGTATTTGCAAAGCGTAAGGAGAGTGATTCTTGGTCCAAAACCGTGCTTACGGTAGGTGTTGGAGTTAGAGGGAAAACGCAGCTGTATGTGCAATGTGCTTGTAAAAGATATAGGGAACTGAAACGTTATTATGATAAAAAAGATAAAAACTCCGACTCTGTCTCGGACTCAGCTCTTGATGAAGTTATAAGGAACCCTGAATACTATATAGCTAGATTTTAAAAGACAAATTATAATTTAGACAAATAATATTATATATAAAATGCAGCTAAAATAATTTGTCACATATCCTATCATAAAAGACTATGAATCATCTCGTGATGGAGCAAACAGAAACTGCCAGCTGAAAAAGCCAGTTGGTGTTGTTGATACTTCTGGTCATTTTAGGTTTACTGTTGAGAGGGGGAAGAGGTATCTCTGTCACAGGTTTTTGTACGAATGTTTCTTAGGGATAATCAAAGACGGTCTTGTGATCATTCATATCGACTCAGATAAGAAAATAATAATTTGAGTAACCTTCGAGCTATTACACGGCAAACCTGTTTATTCGGAAATACTGGGAAGTATGATTTTTTTTGGTAGGAGAGTCTTCAAATAAAACACTATTGAAACCGGTGAAGAAATAATATTTCGATCGATGAATGCAGCTGTCAAGTATTTCGGTATCTGCATGCCTTCACTACGACGTGTAGCAGATAAAATAACCAAATTTGCAAGTTCATGCAAGCATGAGCATGAGGGTTGATTTCGGGGTAGGGTTTGCACAGATCTGTTGAGCGTAGAGAATGGCACCCGTGTATCTTGTGGTGTCCTCAGATACGATTTATGTATTGTGCCGTCCTAAATTAATTGTATATTCTATATGTATTGTGCCGTCCCTAATTAAAATTGTATATACTGCATATATCGTACCAACCTTAATTAAAATTCTCTATACTACATCTATTGTTCCGTCCTTAATGTAAATATATATCCCTGAACCTGCTAGATTGTCATATGTCAATTTAGGTGTTCACATGAAGATTGTGCCGTCCTTAATTAAAAATTTATATGCTACATGTACTGTGTCGTCCTTACTGTAAACAGGCCTTCCTGAGCCTGCTAGACTGTTGTTTGACAATCTCGGGACCCACATGTGTCGTCCTTAGAATTATGATTTAGAATTAAGAGTATGTACTGTGCCGTTCTCCACTAAACACGCCCTCCTGAGCCTGGTAATCTTTTGTTTGACAATCTAGGGTATCACATAAGAGTTTGTATTTCGCGCGCCCGTGAGCCTGCTAGACTGTCATATGGCAATCTATGAGCTTACATGGGTTTGTGTCGTCTTAGTGTAAAAAGCACCCGTCTGAACCTGCTAGAATGTCATATGACAATCTAGAATTTCACATAAGTTATAAAATACTTTTCTTTTAAACGTATATTTAGTATATAATTAACTATGAAAAATAAATGATATTATTTTGCTATTAAAAAATTTGAAAAATAATGGCATAAATATATCTGATAAACTAAATCCTGAAAAAAATTATTTCTGATTTTGAAACTTTGCAAGAACATAAATATGAAGGTGGATGCACGCTACCAGGTTCGTAAAACGATTTCAAACGAGAATGTTTAAATCGTTGGCTAAAGTACAAGACGATGAAGTGAGGGAATTTGTCCCTCAAACTCTCGCAATAAAAAAAAAATAAATTAGAACTATCTCGTGAATATTAGGCAAAAACCGAATGAATACTCGCATAAGACAATTAAGAATAATTATATCAGAAACCGTCATTGGTAATAAAAATGAAAGTTAAAGTCATTCGTGGAAATGAAAGTGAAGGTATGTCAGAATATAGTCTTTTGTTTCCACTGATTTTAGTTCATTTGTCAGTACAAAAATATCCACCCAATGATTTTATCAAGGATAATGACGGAGATTATTGTTTTGCTGTTTGCAATGTGTATCAGGCGTAAGTATCATTTTGAAAGTACGTGCTGATAAGGGGAGACAACAATCTACGATTTAAAATCCTCAAAAATCGTAGATTTTTAATATTTCACATAAATTCAGACTCAGCGTTCCGTTTCTTAAGTCAAGCAAGTTGCTAGATTGGTCAGTTAGTTTGAAATGTATTCTATATAATAGCGGAATATGACATCGCAGATAGACCGGAACGATCGGTTCTTGCACAATCAAATATCCAGGCGGGACGTGCGGTGTAAACGTATGTAAGATATCTCCCTGCTGTGCATGATTTGATTTATCTGTATTTGTCTGATAACTTATATCAATTACGTCACAAAAAAGTTTGACTACGCTCGGTGCGGTTATATTTACAATTCCTGAAGAAATATGACGGCCTTGTCCGTATGGGTCATTGTTATATCTGACAATATTATCTCCATCGATTTTGCTTGGTGGATTTTTTTTTCTCCAGTGTTCAAGTATTTTGGGAAATAAATCTTCAATGATGGGTTATATACAGGGAATTTAAATGTCGGTAGATCTGCTTCTGTTATTTTATATTTATCAAAACATAGTAGTTTGAGTGAGATAGTTGTATTTGTACTAACAATTCTAATTTTTGAGTCGAATAGCGCCTTCATAATACTAGATACATAATTGTTAGGTCAAATACAACTTGGTTTACTAGTTCGATTTTTTGTTTAATGATTTCATCGCTTGTAGACGTTACCTCAAAAAGATACTCTGTACATAACTGTTGCCATTGTTTTCGTTGCTGCTTATGCTCACAATTAATATGATCAAAAGTAATCCCGATGTCTTGCTCAATGTACGTATTTTTTGGGTATTCTGTATATCCACCATATATCAGTATACATGTATTGTAATTCACGGGCGTCTGGGATATCTTTTATAACTTTCCATAGCGGATTATTCTCATAATCTGGAGTATAATTCCAATACGACTGATTTGCTGAGGTAAAATCAGACCGCACTGGTTCAAGTATCAAAGTAGGTGCTGTTGGAGCAACTTCAGGCCACCCTAGCACGGTTCTGATCGATGACTGATATATGTCAACGACGTAACCCGGTGAATTTATTTCTATCGCGGCGAACATTGCAGGTTCGTGTACTGTTATGGCTATCTTGGATTCCCGGCCTTAAAAGATTTAATTCTACGTTGAAATATATCATTGATTTGTTCAATCTGATAATTGCTTGTGGGTATTCCAACAATTTGCCAGTCAGGTGTCCCATCCAGTTTATTTTTATTTACAAATATCAGCGAATTATTTGATTGTAGTCCGCATAATTCGGAATCTATTATCGTTGTATCGCTAAGCCTTGATGACATCAGCGACTACAATTTAGAATACGCGTTCGATGCCGTGTGTAATTTTACAACATTTTCATGCAATTTTGTGCTCGTGCACGTGGATATCTTTTTCGCGATAATATTAAAAACCCCAGCGATAGTTACTGCTGATGAAACGCAATTGTCACTGCTACTGCTGTTGTCACTGGTGTTAGCACTGATAATACCACATCGGTGGACGCGACGAGTGTGGATACCGAGTACACAATAACATCAATGAGAACTACACGTCTTCGGTATTTTCTTACTTTGGCTGTATAATTGTCAGTGACGGTTTTTAGCCCTGTTTGCAATTCACGTACTTGATCATATATAAATATTTGAACGTCGATTGAAATGCTCATTATACTTTACGCAGTAACCACATTGTTTTAAATAATCAACGGAGGTGTTTCAGCAACGAATTTCAGACACCAACAGTAAGATGTTGTGGTTAATTTCTTATCAGCTGCTTCCAGTATACATGTTTCTTCATATCCGCTATATAACACACTAGACACAACTCCGGAAAACTTATCGGTTGAATGACGACAGCAATATGTAGTGTATACGCTAAATTTTCAACGCTGAACACAGACAACCTGTATACATCAGTTACTTATGCGGTATGTTTGATAGTATTATGTCGAGAATCCCAATGACACTGTGTATTCTATATTGTGATCTTCTTGTGAGGAATTTTAATCAGATATCAGGAATTCCACTTTTGAAATATTCTAGTAATTTTTTTATCGTTTCATTAATCGTCTTCATATCAGAGAGTTTCACGTCAGCAGTCAACGCAGTACCAAAGAATTCCTCATTGTTTTCTCTAAAATTTCTACGAAGATTCGTGAGCATCTTTACATGAACGTCGCATTCGGCTCGAGCGTGGATAATTTATCATCTACGGTGATGTAGTTAACGTCTACATATTGTTTTGTTTCCGCGTCTTCGTCGAATGTTGGATCTCTTAGCACGACTATTTTCTTTCTGTTCATGCTGAGTTAGCCTGTTATTGTGTCACCGGTATTCTTCAAACGATTAGCAACGCTTCTTGCAATTTCATCTATGATAGTTGTAAACGATATATTTGAAACTCTGATTCTATCCCCGTTAGTAGATTCTTGAATGTTATCCGTGGAAGCACCGAGAACTCTACGAACTGTATCATTCCATTTGATATTGCTCGATTCAAAACACCGAATCTGTCCTGAAAATCAACAACTTCAACTCGGTCAACTCCAGCGAATTTCATAATATCAACGAGTTCATCATTTGTCGCGTAATTTGACAGATCTAAGTTGGGTTTTCTATTACTCTTAATATTATCACCGCGGGATATTCCGTAAATATCTATCATTATTCGTTATAATGTTCAATTGTATAATTGTGTACAACTTTGTGGTGAGGTGGCAAGGATCATTTTGATACAGCATCGATTACAGCAATCACTTCACGGAAGGCATATTGGTGGATTGGTTAATTTTAGTGTTGGTAGTTTTGAATACCAAGTTTTTACTTTTAATGGCGTGACATACGTGATAAATTCCTGCTATAGATCTAACCCGTACGAGTCAAAATAAACAAGTATACGGTGATCAGTTGCGTATGCTACCCAATGAGTTACAGCCCTAGTGGTGTTATCGTGGTTAATAATTCCAGTTTCAATATTGTTTGGTCGTTGTGGTAATTGATCAAGTAAAACAAAATTTGATATAGTTGCAAAAGTGCTGGTTTTCAATGAAGTATTTCTTGAAGTCTCGGACATTTTTTCTAGATGAGTTCCTGTTAAGTCTTAAGCCCTTTCCCATTGCTTTTGTAATGGCATTCCACCACACCTAACGTGGCCGTTTTTGCAATGACAGGTGCTCTAGGGGCTAACAGCGCTTTTATTTCCGCGAGAAGTGGAAATATATCGCCTATCTTAACAGCATCTTTGATGGCACCAGCTGAACGTTCAAGTAGTATTCCAGTCATGGATTGTTTGGCTTAATTTTGATGTGTAAATTGACATATTGTCTGGATAAATCAAGATGCTCCAGTGAAAAGCAATACATCGGATATCGATTTTTAAAATCCAACTGTGAGATTTGTAAACTGGTTATCTACGTTTTTACTAAGCTCCGTAACCGTCATTAACCGATGGTATATACGCGCTATACGATTTTATTCATAATTCAGTAGTATGTTTTCTCTCGGTTCTTGTTGTCCACTTATCCGTAAAGAAACATCGGCAACACTCAGTCTCTCAAATATCATATGGGTTCGAGTTTGTGAGTTTAATTGCGCAGTCTCCTGAAAAGCAATACAAATATGACGTGGTGAAGAAACGCCTGGCTGCAATGCCATGTGCCACGAAAATACCCCGTTAACATTAGTTTTCATGCTATCCGTGGTTGTTGTCAAACATGACATAGCGATTTACCTCCGGCGTCCATAAAAGATAATAGTCGCTATTCTTCTGCGATCGATGGAGTCATTACCGGCATCCACAGCAAATGTTTTGTCAGTATTACTTTACCACCATCAACAACATGTCTCCATATAGGATCGTCGGTGGTAGCCTTTCTCACAAGAGTGACTTTGTGTTTAGCTCCAAAGATAACTTTTCTAACATTTCTACAAAATATAAAGATATGTGACAGTGAATTGCTCATGAAAAATTTCTAAGAACCTCCCCCCCCCCCAAACATTACTTGGTGTGTTGCAAATCCTAGGTTAAATTCTGGGTTCGAACCATGAACCATCGGCGTCACATTAGCCTCAGCGTTCATGGAAAAATTTCTTGGCCGTCTTATATTATACTGATCGTCGTCGGGGGCATCAGTATTGTCTTTCATAAATATCATTGTGGGGCCGGCTGATCTTGCAAAGTCATCAGAGTATCTTGTCAATGCCAATATTGTTGTAGCAACGTAAACGTCTTTCTGAATTGTCTCAATGTTGTCTTCCATCATTCATATAAGTGGCGCTATCAAAAAATGTTATGATGCCGTTGTTGGCAAAGCCAACTCGTACATCATTTGCATTCTCAGTATCACCTGTTCTTATAATTTCATCTTTTACCTCAATTAAAGCCCCAGTGGGTAAAAACAAATATCTGCTTGTATCATGGACTTGTAATTCAATTCTTCCACGCTGAATAAAATTGATAATCGCGCACAGACTTATCTTTAAGGACTGGTGATTCCATATCAAATGCTCAGTCAGATATAAGTTTGAACCTTTTTATTATAATTATTTGCGTCGAACACGAGGATTAACGCCTTCTGGAAACTCCACTTCCAGATATCCAAATTGAAACAATATTATTTTCTGCTTCACTGTCCGGCTGGTCCATTAAGATCACTAGATTTTGATTTGCGGCTTGATTTATTTTTTTTCCTCACATTTGCATGCGTGACTTCAGTGCTTGGTAATTTTACTGGTTGTGGTTTTCGTCGTATTAATCGTGCGAGATTTTCTTTGATTGCCGAGAATTCCCTACCAGCAACGTTCACGACTGCACAAGGAGCTTTTCCACGAGCAACGTCAATAACTTTCATCTATAATTGTTTTGTAACAGGGGCTACATTTGGAGCTAACCTTCTGAATAACCTGTGTACAATATCAACAAGTCAATCTTCGTAAATCGCTCTGTAAGTTGGTAATCGTGAGTTTATTACTCTGACCATTACAGGTCCACGCTGACTATTGTGTACGATCATCTTATTTTCCTTGCCAGTTATCTAATCATGGTGACAACTAATCACTTAGTCAAGTTCTTCAACGATTTCATCGATAAGTTCCCGGTAAACGCTAATATCCATGATACCACCCGTAAATAGTCGTTCAGAAATATTAGCTACTTCATTAATTATTTTCCGATAATTATTACCGGCTCGTTTTCCTCCGATGAGAACTTCTAGTCGTTGTAAGTCATTAGGACATGGAATAAGACCACTTCCCGTTTTTGGAGGTTCTCCAAACAGTTCAGTTAGAAAATCTTTATCTTCTGTTTGTTGTTGTCGCTGTTGCTCTATCTGTTGCAGCGGTGGAGGAAGTCGTAATTGTGGTTGTGACGAAATCTGCTGCTGTTGAAGTTTAGATCGTTGAATTTCATTTAACCGTTTTTGTCGAAAATCTTTTACATCTTGTAAAAACACGCTATAGTCTGGATGATTTGCATTTACCTTTGATAATATTTTTATCAGCAGAAAATGCTAAAGGAATACAATCGTCTGTTTTCATCTCCGATTGTTTAAATTTGGGTTTGAGGAATCTTTTTCTATTACTATCCCCAAAGGCAGCAATACCAATTGTTTCTCTTGGATCGTTTCTGGAAAATATTTGTAGATCATATACAGGAAATATTTCAGCAGGGGGTATTTGTTGTTGCGGTAGTGGAGGTTGATAATGAAGTGATGGAGAAGAAGGTGCAGAAGGTTGCTGTATCCTTTTATGAAACTCCCTATCACATTTTTGTTTACTTCTTCAACAAGGATGTCTTATCTAATGTCATTGTTTTACTTGTTTGTCGTAATATATTCGATATATCCATTTAATAAATTTTTCATCAGTTACGGATTTATGACCCGGTTTTAATATTTTAGTTGTATGATATAAACCAAGTACTATTTTTTCAGGTAATTAACGTTTTTTAGTATTTTTAATATATTCAATAACATCCTAGTTAAATGTTTCAATCAACTCATTTTCTTTTTTTACTTTGGGTTTATGTGCAAAATCTTTCTTCACCTCGGTAATTTCAGTTCGAACTTTGACAATACATTCAAGTATTTCTTCATTTCTGCCACAGAGATGTCTGGTGAGTACTTGACATTTTATGTGCCACAATAACCTCTTAATTCTGAAAAACATTTAATGTGATTTATGCTGAATCTTCGCTGCATGTCAACTGTATCATTTGAAATATGGCTGCATCAATGCAGTTCAAAAATGTGTTTATCAGCTACAATAACAGGATGAGACAATATAAATTCTTACATGATGAAAATTGCAGCTACAACTGTGGATATGGTATATATACTTCTCACTGACAATATTCGGTAATATGTCAGGGATGGAGATGACTACATCCACCCAGCAGATTGGATGGTATGTTTCCATATCATTTCATTTAACATGCCGTCAGCCCGATTAAACTACTGTGGAGTTTCCTTGGGAAATGTACATAACTCCAGTTGCCTTAGTACTAAATAAAATGCTGATGAAACACTAAACTGAAAACTGTACAGTTTCTAAGATTTTATAAAAGTCCCAACACTATTTAAAACATAGTGTCAGCTCTTATTGATTACTACTAGTGAGAAACATTGTGTTGGCTTGGATGATTCCTGCACTGACATTGGACATGAGTCTTTGGTTGATGTTACACAGAGTACACTGTAACACACTTAAGGACAATCTTCCATTAAAAGCAAAGAATTTCACTTTAGGCAGATAACTCCTTTTTTAGACTTGACACCTAGTAAGCATTCTTGCCATGATAACACTGTGCAAGCAATCTTACAACAATGACACTGTAAGTATTCTTACCACAATGTCACCTAGTAAGCAATATTACAACAGTGTCACTGTGTACGAACTCTTACTGTGGAAGCACACTTATTATGATGTCACTGTGCAAGAGCTGGGAACAGTTTTATCCTACTGGCACTGGGCACTGTATAAACAATAGTGCCAAGATGTCACTGAGTAATCAATCTTGCCACTGTGTGGTTGTGTCAGCTGTCGTACCAAAATGTCAGTGTAAGTAATCTTGCCATCATGCCATGCATTTCATCTGAACACTAGCACAGATGTATTCGAATAAATAAAATGACAATTAGTTATGGATTTCATCTTTCTTTTAAAAGTTATGAAATAAAAGGCAAAATACATTTAAAATACATTTTCGGACAATTTGTTGAACTGTGTATAATTAGATAGAACAAATGGATTAAAAGAAGAATTGATTCAACCATATCAATAGTAACAAAACCGGTCAAGGGTGGGTGTGACTAGATACCCCCTGCATATGGGATGGTACACCTCCAAATCTTTTCAGTCATCACTATCTGACAATTAATATCTAATTCGAAGAGAAGGCAACTCTACGTGGGATATCAATCTCACAGATCCCAGAACCCAACGAATCTCAGTGGAAGTGCATTATCACTTGGATCCAACTCCTCCATAGCTTTTGTGATTAGAGGAGATTCGACGAATAACAATAAAACTGGACATTCCTAACAAAGCTATCATGCCAAGTGTGTTTGCTACTATCCAAATGTATATTCACTTTAACTTATCTGAACAAAATAAAAACTATGTTCCATCAGATAATATACATTTTCTAATCTCTTTACATTATTAATGATCGTTGTTTTAATGCATTATGTTTATTACTGATGATTCATCTTCTTTTGTTAAACAATAAGATACACATATATTTGTTTATGTTCTTACAACAGTGATTTATGTTTTATTGGGTACATCATGTTAAATAAGGTATACCTGTCTTATCCTGTCCTTAAAATGGGTGATTTCTGCTTTGTCAGGTACGTCTGACTGACTGTTATTTGATTTGACTTTGCCACTAGGTTCTTTCAATTCACTGATCTTTTTCCTTTTCATGGTGGATACCTTTTCTGATATTTGGCGCTTTGGTTTGTTCTTATTTACAATTGTTCAAATAAAATAAGCTATATTTTACAATAAAATTTATAACGAACTGTTTCTAAGGTAAATTCCCATATGAGATATAGACACACTCACAGAAAAAATATTTTTTTAACTTCATTTAAGATTTATCAAAACACCTTTCCTTGTGATTTAAATTCAAGGTACATAAATGCACACTAAACCTATTTCTATCCTGTGTGCCAGTATATTAACTTATGGTACATATAATGTACTAAAGATCTAGCAACATGTCTGGAAAGCAAGCACTAACAATTCAAAAATAATTGAAAGGTCTATGTTTATCAAGCAGTGGGACTTTAGAATTGCTGTCAGTGTGGATGAAAACGTAAATATTTATGAAGTCATTGGGATTGTCGAATTGCAGTCATAGTGTGAAAAAACATCCATATTTATGAAGGCAGAGGAATTTTGGATGTGCTGTCATAGTGTGTGAAAACATCCATATCTATGAAGGCAGGGGGGATTTTGGAATTGCTGTCAGTGTGGGTGTAGACTTAGATGGAGATATTATCTCAATTTGTAGTAGGTTTCCATGAACCCTTCCATGAACCCTTACTCTACACAAATAACGGGTAAACGAATCATCCAAGTGGACCTGCTATTACTCAATGGGAGATGTGTGATTAACTGCAGGGTATTGTTGACTATGAAGAGTATTGGGCAATTGATTTCAATCACTTCAAAATGTGTGCAACGTTTTTGATTTTTATCAAAACTTAATATGCAGAATAAAAAGAAAACATACTGTTATTAGCCTAGCTCCAATTGCATATCCATGACCTCTGAACCTTGGAATCTATAGGTTTTTTCTATTACCCCAACTGAATATAATCAACAACAATTTATCAAAGCCTATACATGCCAAACCCTGAAGAGATCGAGGATAAAAATAGCCGTTTAACAAAATGACACACACACGCGCCTGTATAGTAAAAGTGTTAACTACTCAAAGTTGGCAACATACTTGAACATATTTGTGCTTTAACGATAGGACCTAAGGAAATATGCCTTCTCTATAGTGCTCCAAACATTTGAAGGCAAAATGAGAACTTAATGTCTAACTGACAAAGCAAAGCTATTATAACATCCTCCAGAATAACTATTAGCCCATTAAGTTGAAAAAAGCCCTAATTTTAGGAACTTTGATTCTCGTCAATGAAAAATCCATCTAAGATAGATATTGATAAGATCTCTTAATAATGAGGGCAATGGATGCCAAAATACCAGTGGTGTCTTTATTTGGCAAGAAGAGACACTTAGATCCTTTCTTCTCATTTTTCAAGTGAACAAACAAACTGTAAAGTTCTAACTGGGCAAAGAAGTCTATCCTGATAATTCCATGCACATACATGACCTTGTGAGACTGGTGACCTTGAAAATTACTCAGACTGGGGACCTTGAAAAGGATGGGGCTTTATTACTCACACCAGGACCTTGAGAGGTAGTTCGGCTTTATGCATACAAAATCAGAATTAAGTGTCAACCAATTGCTTGACCCTTTATGTACTTAGGTTAGACAGGGCTACCAGGTTGCCCCTAATATTAGATGGAACATTCCCTTTCCTTGAACAGAAACAGAGGAAAGTCAATGCACTAAATGTGAAACACTTATAATCAATGCATTTCCCAATTACGTACTATTAGTCACTCATAGTAATTCTTCTGGTGAAAATGTCACGGCAATATGTCTTTCCATTCTGAAGCTGCTATAACCATATTTTCAAAATGGGTGGCATGAGCTATTTTATACATCAGTTCTGCACTATATGCTCATCCATAACATAATTGACCTCTTTGCAAGTATAAGAGTAGAGTCCCATGTTGATATGACCTTCCATTCAGGAATAATATAGATACTAAGATTTTCAAGATGGCTACTGTGGCATTTGTTAGATGTCCAAACAACACCATTTTTATTCTGGACATTCATGCAATGTGTATAGTTTCATAGGAATCCTGAATCATGTGCTGTTAATCTGTCATTAATTAAGTCCCTGCCGATGTTTTGGACATGCCATTTGTTGTTAATGCGATATTCATTGGTCCATGCTAATGCTTTAAACATGCCATGTTCTGTTAATGTGTGATTCATTTAATTAATGCTTGTGTCAAGACAAGCGGAACTTTGTCGGTAATTGCTTCCAAATAAAGTATTGTTCTGATTTACAATTACGTTGGAACTAAACTGAAACAATTTCACAATCACATATCCGCAATCAGCGTATCTAGTACAAGGGGCAACCTGAGTTATGTATTTGAATTAAATTAAGTTAAACCCCTCTCAGAGAATAATGTTTCGAGGGCTTACTTGATTTTAAATTCATTCAATGCATACTTTTATGACGACTCACTTGATTTGAAGTGAATTTAAGTAAAAGAAGATAGTAGAAAACAAATGAGAGGAAAACAAATAAATTAATGCACGTGCATACATGCATATACACACATACACACACACACGCACACATACACACACACACACACATATATATATATAAATATATATATATATATATATATATATATATATATATATATATATATATATATATATATATATATATATATATATATATATATATATATATATATATATATATATATATATATATATATATATATATATATATATATATATATATATATATATATATATATATATATACCTGGAAAGAAAGTAATGAAAAATGAAAAGGATCCCATATTTTTCATGGGAGAATCCGGTTTCTGAAACAAAAAATTCCCTTCTTCTATGTGGTAAGATTAAGGTCGAGAACTGCACGTTATACGACAGGTCTTTAACAGTCGTCTAGGTAGGCCACAGGGCATGGTTGACTCCGAGAATACTAGACCCAAAGGTTTTTAAGATTGCTGGAGGTATGTGGTGGTCAACTATTTACATTAGTCTTGTTTTCTCGAGCATTGGAATATTCTCTGAAGATCTATGCACATTGACTGATAAAGCACTAAAGGCAATGAATATGTTTATTGGCAGTTTAAAAAAAGACAGTTAGATTATAATAAATGTTTGAAACTTTAGGATATGTATGTTGCTTCAGTGTTGAAGTAGGGAGCAGGTATGTGGGTTTTGTGACGACGGTGACGCCATTAAATGTGTACAACGAAGTTTCTTTTCTTAAGATCGACTAAAGGTAAAAAAAAATATACTTCTGATCTATGTGTGGTGGACTTTGAAGAATCCCGTTCGTATATTTAAGGATAGTTAATTTAGTTAAGTGTTCTGCAAATATTATACTGAGCACAGCGTATAGGCGATCATATATTGAACACGAGTAAAATTATAGTATCATTTGGGTTACATTCCTAAGTAGACTTTAAACATATGCTCTGCTGGCGTCTGGATGTTCCCTAATCTGGCAAATTGCTCCAAGTTTAATTCAGTTTTTACATAATGGGTTACTGACTCTTTTCTGTAAGACTGTCAGACTGGAATGACAAATTATAACATTCTAATAAACTGTCTATATATAAACATAAAAAATACCAATTTTATTTATAATATGGCCACTATAGCAGCCATCTTGAAGATATAATTATTATATGCTGCTACTGTTCCTACAAGAAAATTCATTTCTGCAAGGGAATTTTATTATAAGACTGATGGTGACTAGTTGGAAAATTGTTCAAATCTGATATCCAACAGAGCCACCACATTTGTAATCTTGCAAATATTGTTATTTCAGATTATTTCCAGAAAACTTACTGTGTCTAAGTGGTCCTAAATGAAAATAGCACCAATCAGGCAGCCTTCTTGAAAAACTTATCATTATTACTTCTATATGAAAAGTCATATCTTTTTTGGTTTGGTTTTGATTTTTGGTTTGTCACACCATCTATAGTATAAAGGGTCATTTGTATAGAATATTTAAAGAAAGGGTAAGTTGTAACATTTCATATAATTTTAAAATCTAATACATTGCTTAGAATGTGCCACCTTTGCCACAAGTGACACAAATGAACAATCATATTTCAGTTACGTCTATATTAGATCTAATGGATTCAAACTGATATGTCTGGCATAATGGAGCTCTCGTAAGCAATTATATGATGTCATGCACGTTTTTGTTTCAAATCACCACACAAATTAGTTTTGACATTAATACAAATGAAAACCTTTAAGCAGACCATGTTGTTTCTTATGATAATCCTAAAACAAAATGCAATGCTTATTCTGATAGGTTACAAAATATTAGTGGACCAGTAATTCTAAAGGCTGGTAGAGCATACACCTATGACAGTGCCTGCCATGTCTACTTATTATCAATTGACCATTATTTAAAGAAATTGATATTAGTCATGATGGGTTAGGAGTTACATGACAGGACATTAAAAAGATTGGAATTCTCATATTATGTGATAATTTTTTTTGGAATGTATTTGTTTGAATATTTTCAAGATGTTACAATGTAATTGGCATATTGTTTTGGTTCAGATACAATTTGTCCATTTGGTCCATTTCAGTATAAGAAATGAATGAGATGCTTTCTGATTATTATGGCAAACTATGAACCAAGTGATAAAAATACAGATGAAACGTTTGGAAAACTGCTGGTATGGCAAACTATGAGTGTTCAAAATACTGATTGGACTTTGTGAAACTGTAGATAGACATTTGACAGAGCAGTTAAACATGCATGATATTATATCAGCTACATGGATCAAAACATTCATCGACAAGCAGACTTTTACAAGTCAGCCAGCGTGGCCTATTTAATTACCAGCTTCGTATATTTCATTTGATCAGAATGTCAGTCATTCAGCTTCACTGGTTCAGAATAATGCTGTGGCCGAACAGATTCATCCACTACATATGACA